>PVKE010021521.1:0-26439 GCA_004027555.1 Craseonycteris thonglongyai
CATAATGGGATGCATGGGTGATGTGATGTGGAGTTGTCCATTGGAAAACTGTCTGATTGTTACCAACCAATGTCACCCCATTAAATTTAACAATAAAATATAATAATATTTAAAAAAAAAAAAAAAAAATTCATTCATTACCTATCCCAGGTCTTGTGGAACCTACATTCAAAGAAAGAGGGAAGGGACATAAAAAAGTACATAAGCAGAATAATTTTAGGTAATTATGAGAATTATGAGTTAAATAAACCATTATGCTATTATAAGGTATAACTAGGATGAGAATGGCTGTTTTAGATGGGAGAGTGAGATAAGGTATTTTTGATAAGGCATTTTATTTGAGACCTCAGATATGAGAAAGAGACTGAGTCCTTTATCCATTAATCCAGTCATTCATTTAAAAGTGTTTGTTGAGCACTTACTATGTGCCAGGACTGTTTTAAGCACAGAAGATAGAGCAATTAACAAAATTAAGTAAGAATACCTGTATTGGGATGCAGGGATAGCTCAGCAGGTTGAAAGCTTGCCTTGTAACCATGAGGTACAGGGACCGAATCCTGGCCGCAGCCCATACAAACCCATATGCTGAACTGGAGCACAACACTGGGATGGCTCAGCATCCCAAAGGTTCTCACCTCCCATGTGGTAAGGCCTTCTATTCAGTTACCACCCCATGCAGCCCCACATCCATCTGTATAGAATGAAACCATGTCACAACTAATGGTGTACAACTATGGAGGCTGCTCTGGGCCCTCCTCCTTCTCTCTCTGTCTCTCTCTCCCTCTGTCTCTCTCACCTCTCAAATACTAAAATAAATCTGTAAAAAACAGAAAAACAAAAAAATACAAATACTTGTCCTAACAGAGCTCACATCACAGTGGTGCTATGGGGAAAAGCAGAATAAAGGGAAAGAATATTTAATTTTAGCTTTAATGTTTCAACAGGGTTTCAGGGACTGCTCACTAAAAAGGTGACACGTAAACAAAGATTTGAAAGGGTTGAGAAAGTGAGCCATGCATAAATCTGGGGGAAGATAATTCTAGGCAGAAAGAAACAGCAAGTGCTAAGTCCCTAGGGAAAAGCATGTCTGATGTTTTCAAAGAAGAGCAAGGAAGTTAGAAAGCCCAAAGAAGAGTAAGTAAAAGGGAGGGTGGTTAAAAAAATAAGAAGAATAAGCAAAGGTCTGGAGTAAAATTTCTCCAGGCAGGTGAAACAGCAACTGTGAAAGTCCTAGATCCAGACTAAGGTTGGCCTGTTCAAGTAACAGAAAGTGGCAGAGTTGAAGTATACTGAGCAAGGGGAAGAGCTGCAATGAATGCGATGAAGTCCAAAAAGTCATCTAGGTCATATCATGTAGAACAAGCTTATCCAATCCATGGCCTGTGGGTCACACACAGCTCAGGATGGCTTCGAATGCTGCCCAACACAAATTCATAAACTTTTTTAAGCCATTATGAGAACTTTCTTGCAATTTTTTTTTCTCTCATCAGCTATCATTAGTGTTAGTGTATCTTTTGTGTGGCCCGAGATGATGATTCTTCTTACAATGTGGTCCAGGGAAGCCAAAAGACTAGATAAATCTAATGTAGAGCCTCACATTACAATTATAGGCCAGTGTAAGGAATATATATATATTTTTTCCTAACTACATTGAACAAAATTAGTTATGACTGCTGTTGTTGTTATTCATGATATACTATTCTGTTGAATAGATTGAGAAATGCTGCCTAAAAGCCAATTTTAACTCACCCTCTTGCTATCCCCCATATCAATCAATCCCCAAGTGTTGTGTTATGAATTACATCACAGCAAGACTGTATCAGTAACTTGCTAAAAAGTGCCCAAACTCTCTTTCACCTTTTCTTAAGTTACAGCTAGATCAAAACACTCCTCTCCACAAAATTTTCTATTGATTTTTTTACTTATACATTTGACCTTTTCAGATGTGGGCAACCTCTGAGCAGTTGAACATCTGCATATAACTTTTAATTTCCCAAAACTTAAGTTGTTCCTTGGTATCCATGGGAGATTGGTTCCAGGAACTCCACAGATAACAAAATCCACAGATGCTCAAGTCCTCTATGTAAAATGGCATAGAGCAATGTGTACAGTCAACTCTCTGCATTCACAAACTCCCATCTATGGATCAGAAACAACACAGTGGGGATGTCAAGATGGCTCAGCAGGTTGAGTGCTTGCCTTGCAACCATAGGTCCAGGGGTTGAATCCCACCCTGGCCTATGCAAACCCATATGCTGAACTGCAGCACTTCTGGTAACCTCCTGGCAAGGTTCTTGCCACTTATGCTGAGACCCCTGTTTGGATTCCCGTCCCACACAGCCCCACATCCATCTGTGTGGAATGAAACTATGTCACAGCTAATGATGTACAACTATGGAGACTGCTCTTGGCCTTCCCCCATTTTCTCTCACTCTCACCTTCTCTCAAACAATAAAATAAATATTTTTTAAAAGGGATTTATTGGGGAAAATCCACATATAAGTGGGCCCATGCAGTTTAAACCCATGTTATTCATGCGTTAATGTAGAATCAAGTCCATGCCCAGTAGCTAGCAAGGATTTCAAGGTCTCCCTGTATGTGTCCCTCCACATATTCCTGTTAAAGGTGCTGAATATACAAGTTATGTTCTGAATGTACACGCATGATCAGAGCTCAACCATTTAGCTCATGCCATTTGCTCAGGGCGAACTCTCCTTCCCTGCATTCTTTGCTTCTTAGAAGTCTTGTCTTCCTTCTGTGTCCGCTGTTTTCACTCCTCTGAAGCTGCACTTAATACTCCTCTACAGAGTCAGTCCCTCACTCCTTCGTCAGTGTCACTTGTACCTCAGCTTAATGTTTGTCAGGTTGCCTTTCTGTAGACTTAGTTGTTGTCACATCTCTCACTCCCATTAAACTGTAAGCACATTGAAAGCAAAGACTTTATTTTTGTCATTTTTCTAGAACTAGTGCCTAACACAATTGCTAGTACCTAGCAGGTGCTCAATAAGTTGCTGATGAAGTGAAATTTAAGAGGCAGAAATGTGACAAACAACTCTATGTAAAGAACTAGGACATAAAAAGGATAATAATATAGTCATGCTGTCAAGGAATTTATAAATCAATAATATTAACTACCATTGATTGGGTCCTAACTATGGTACAGGCACTATGCATACAGCATACCATTTAACACTCATAGAGCAACCTAATGAGGTACGTGTTATAACCACCCGTTTATAGAAAAAGGTTAAGTCACTTGTCTGAGTTCAGAGTAAGCAATAGGATTCAAAACTTAGGTCTCTCTAAGCTTCCAAGCCTGTGTTCTTTTCACTATACATGTATCAGTTGGGATCTAGCCAGGAAAATAAACAGGTCTTTCAGAGGAAGGAACATTTTTTTTTTTTAACAGAGGATTAAACAGATGAATGAAAGTGTGAAGAAGCCAAATAGGAAATACTGAAGCAACCCAGAGATTTAGCAAAGTTGAGAGGCCACTCCCCTTATTGCATGGGTGACACTGGGAGAAGATGGTGTTACCAGAGCCCAGAAGCCTGGACTGACAGGCAGAGGAAGCTAGAACCATGGGAGGAACTGCTCAAGGGAGAGCTGAAGCCAGGAAGGGAGAGGCTGTCCAATGGGACCCTGCCAGATTCCACAGGAAGTGGGGAAAGAAAGAGGGAGAAATACTCAGCTTCCAGTCTTTGACACTGCTTCCCATTGCGTTAGCCTATCAAGAGCCAAAGAACAAGAGAGCCTATTGAGCACAGAGCCTGAGAAGGGTGGGGAGGGGCCTGAGACCAGTGCAAGCAGGCTATCTCGCCACCTAAAATGAAAAGGACTATGAAAATAAACCAGTGTTAAATTGGGGATAGGACGAATGGCAAAGCCATTAAGAAGGGGAAGTTAATGGTAGCTGCAATTGCAAGGGAGAGGCTCCTCAGAAGGGGGGAAGTTATACTGATTCCCGAAGAAAGGTAGAATTTCTGTAGGTGAAGAAAGGAGAGTAGGTGTATCCTGACAGAAGAAACCACTAAGTATTTTCCTGCAGGTAAAGAATACTACTGATTCTTTATAAAAGTCTTTCTACTCAGCAATGTCTACAATATATGTGCACAGTATAAAGAATAACAAAAAACAAACGCATGCACACTATCCAACTTCAGGAAATACTTTAGTATTGTCTGTAATTTACATTTTTTTTTTAACTATGGTTTAAAAAATACAGGGAAGCAGGGATGGCTCAGCGGGTTAAGCACTAGCTTCGCAGCTCCAGGGACCAAGAATTGAATCCTGGCCCTGGCCCTGGCCCATGCAGACCCAGGTGCCCAACTGGAGGGTGCTTCCCACGTGGGAGGCCCCAGTTCGGTTCTTGCCCCCCCCCCAGGCCCCCCAATCCCCATTTGGCCCTGGCTCAAGTGGATGTACCTTCCATGCAGGTGGCCCTCAGCTCAACTCCCGCCCTGCGCGGCCCCCGCCCACCTGTGTGAAACAAAACCATGTCAGAAACTCATGACATACAACTATGGAGACTTCTCTGGGCTGACCCCCTTCTCTCTGTCTCTCTGTCTCTGTCTCTGTCTCTATCTCTGTTAAGAACAATAAAATAAATCTTTAAAATTAAAGAAATATATATATATCATATGTATATATATATATATAATATGTATGTGTATGATAAAATTTACCTTTATAATCATTCTAAGTGTACAATTTAGTAGCATTAAGTATATTCACAATATTGTGCAACCATAACCGCTCTCTCTATTCCTGAACATTTTTCATCACCCCAAACAGACACTCTCAGTTCATTTAGCAATAACTTCATTTCTTCCTCTCCATAGGCCTTAGTAATTAATTAATTTACTTTAAAATATATCAATAAATAAGATGGATTAATGGATGGTTAGGAGAATGTTAATAGATAGATAGACATATGGCAATTAGATATTAAGAGATGGATAGACATATAATAAAATGCTAATTGTAATATTGAGGTGGTGTATACATAGATGTCCTATAAAATTTTTTACTTCCTTGTATGTTTGCTATTTTTCTCTATAAAATGTTAAGGGGGAAATTCCATACTTGGGCCCCAGCTCCACAGATTCTGATTTAATTGGTTGTGTTTTTCTAGAATTTTTTGAAGGCTCTCTGGATGATTCCAATGTGCGGTCAGGGTTGAGGACCACTACTGTGGCATTGCAGAGCAAGGGTGAGCAAAACCGAGCACGGGGTGCGAGGAGGGTGGACAGAGAGGGGAAGTCTATGCATGTATATCAGAGGTGGGGTCTCCAGGCTGAGCTCTTATGTGCTTTTTGTGGCTGGACGGGCAGATGGACCAGCTCCATGTAAAGGAGGCAAAGAGCAGCTGTTCACTGGGTTTTTGAGAACATGGGATTGGGTAGAGTTCTCTTTAAGTTCTTAACATGGAACTACAGAGTTTAAACTTAAATTAAGCATTTAATTTCTCATGATTCATCCTTTGCAATAGTTTTAACCAAGAAAATCCATTCTTTCAGCTCCCTTTAACTCTTACAAAGTGTAAGATCCATTTCAACACAGATATCCATACATTTTTATGCTTTGCTAAATCATCTTTAAAGTCATTGTTATGGAGATGAAGAGATGGCCTTTTGAAGCAGAAAGAAAATGTTACAACCTAAGTGGCCTTGGGCTCATGGGTAAACGGCAAAAACAAGAGAAAACTAGACCCAGGTAACCTTGGGACTACCATTGAGCCTAGCTGTAAGGCTTCGAAATTTAACAATTCTAACAAAGCCTCTGTAACCCAATTAACCAGTAGAAATGGCAATCGACACTCCCCAGAGAACAGGTATCTTTACTTCCCAATTATAATATGCCCCCTGCAGCAGTATGAACATCTTCTGTAACCCTTCTTTTATTCCCAGATAGTTAAGCCTTACTCTAAGGGTTATGGTGATATGTAATGTAGTTTGCCCCAGCAGTAAATGATGCCAGTCCATTTAACCATGCAAAAGGCGACAGGAGCACTAACATCTAATCCCTTGTCATGAGACCCTAGCCTGGCTCAGTACAAGTGCCAGCTGGGGGCAGAAAAGGGCCCAAGGGCAAAGGGAGAATGGCATATGAGGAAGAGGACCAAAGGGCATGTACAGAGCAGCTGTATCACAGGTGAGATCTAAGGGGAAAATGCTGGGCTAAAAGCAGGAAGCAAACAGAAGTTCAGGGGCCAGAGGAATGCAAGAACACGTCAGGAAGGGAGATGTAAGACAGGAAGAGAATCAGAGCTTTGGCTATGAAAGAAGCTCATTCTTGTCGGGAGCTCTCCCTGTGGTGCTCGGGTAAGCAGGAAGGAGTTAGGAAGTGCAGAGTGAGACAAACTCAGAAGAAGAAAAAAAAAAAGGCCCAAACTTTATCACACGGTCTGCTAACTAATGTTTATTTTGATGAACTTGAGCCATCCAGAGGAGGTTAAATGTGTTATCTCCTATTTTAAAAGTAAGGGAACTATATAAAACACTTCAGAAAAGTCTGTGAATAATATGATTGAAGAGGAAAAAGAAAAATAGAGGTCCTTTCACGCTTGAAAGAATAACCTTCAGCTGCCAGGAAAATTCACATATGTATAATCCCACATTACCCTCAAAATCTAGGTAGCTGTGGCAGTGATTCAGAGAAGTGGAGGCATAGCTTTTTAAGTTTAGATGTCTCCATTTCTCCCAGCTAGAGTGACAGCTATTTGCCTTTCTCCCTCTATTTGGAGTTGTAAGGTCTGTTAACGTTCATATGTAGCTTTGATCCATTGAAATTTTTTGAAAACTTTCAAGGGGGGACTACAGTACACTGGGGCTATGTCCAAGGGGCTACAACACTGTAATTGGCCCTGCTGGTACTATCACTGAGCAGTGAGGGTTTTGGGGTTAGAAGGACAGAGTGCTTATGGAATGAATAGCAAAGGAGTGTCCCAGAGGAAAGTAGCTGCTGTTTCCAGAAGTCAGAGTGTGGGAAAAAACACTTGGCAGAAATCTGCCACAATCTATCAAATTCACACAGGTAATGAGTGAGCGAGTAAAGATCTGAGCCCATGCTTGTCTATCCCTAAATGTTTTTTCTTCTGCTGATGTGTCTGTCTCCTTTGCTGGGGAAAACATACAATTGCTGCCAGTGCTGAGCTGTGTCTGCCCTCTCTCCTACCTTGCTTTCATTCCCCAGCCTGAAGTCCGCTTGGGTGGAAATGCAGCATATAATGGGCCCAGAGTTAATCATCTGCAGGTTTCCTCTGATAAGTCACAGTATGTTTGCTGCACACCTTCCAAGAGTCAACAGCAGCTATGGGGATGTGCTGCAAGTGGCCGGTGGCATTCAGAGGGCTGGCCCAGATGGGAGGCAGTGTGCTGGGGAGCCAATCTGAACACTACCATCTGGAATGCCTCTGTTGCCCTGAAGGCACTTGTCTGGATCTCCAATGGACACAGCTTAAATGCCAAAAATCGAGCCAAGTTCACTGGATGTACAAATGGCCTGACGTCAGTGGAATTTGCTCATAATGTAGGCCTCATGTGTGATGTACTGTCTGAACTGAAAGATCTGTCAAAACAATCAGGGAGGAAGAGAAAGAAGAAGATGAGAAGTAAGAGGTGGAAGAAAAGGTAGAAGGATGAAGAGGAAATAAGGACAGGGCCAGGAGTTGTGGCAGGACAGGTTCAGCTTTTGACTCCTCAGGCCAACAGTCCCTGTAAATTTGTTGAAAGCACCAGTGCCAAATAAAACATGGCCTTTTAAAGCACTGAATTACGTGAGTGCAGAGCTGTTAAAATCAGTGTAGCAAAAATCCAGCTGGGTTTGGCCAGTGCCACAAAGTACAAAATGATGATCGCTTGTTCTGCCAAGACCCAAGGTTCCCCAGATGAGGTGGCCTGAGCAGTTATTTGGGTGTATGTCCAGAGGACCATTCTTTAAAACAAGGAATGTGCTATTAAGAAATAGACATCTGTTGTTTTTGCTTGCCCTGTGTCCAGAGGTGAATTTATTGTGAAGCAAATAAAGGTTAAGCTTCAGAGCCCTTCACTGGTATGGGTTTCTGTCAGTACTGGGAGATTCTAGAAGCTTTGGATTGCTCTATATGAGGAGAGGAAGCCACATTACAATCAAGAAGCATTTAAATGTAAGTATTTTTGGTAAATCACCTAAACAGACTTTGGAAGAAAAGAACTGATTCTCCAAGATACCAGTGATTTGGTGTGATTTCATTTCTCATCCTTAATAAAATTTATTTTAATACTTATTTTAAAATTCATAATTTTCTGTGATTTTTGTTAAGGAGACACCCAGAATTATTAAACTTCAGACTCCACAAAAACTGAATCTGTCTCTGTCTGCCTCCATTGCTTTTCTTCTCGGCACCACTTCTTAATTTGCCTTTATGGAAGTCTTACTACTCACTCAGCGGCAGGTACACGTTCCAGGCCCAGCCAACAAAAAGACAGTGATTGGTTCAGGAATAAATATATGATCCAATTTGGACCAATGAGAACCAGGGTCAGAATTGTTGCCGGATCTTTCTACTTTGCTTGTCAAATTGTGGGAATGCAAGTCTGACATTGTCATAGCTAATTTGCTTCCAAAAGAGGAATCTGCCTGAGAATACAGGAAGCATAAAAGAAAGCAGAGCTGATATAAAAAGTAGCCATATTCTGATAATGTCATTTTTGCCCCTGAAACTAGCTTTATTCAGCTAGTATACATAAAATCCTGGGCTTTTCAGAAAGACAAGTCAAGAAAGCTCTCTTTTTTGCTTAAGCCAGTTTGAGTTGGGTTTCTGTCATTTGCAACTTTAAGATTCTAGAAAAAGATCACTATATTCTTTTAGTTCAGAAGCTTGTACTTTAGTTTATTTGCCTCTTTTTTCTCCTAGCTTTATGAAAAATTGACATACAGCATTGCATAAGTTTAAGGTATATAACTTGATAATTTGATGCACATATATATTGTAAAATTATTACTACAATAAAGTTTATTAATACATCCACTATCTCACATAATTACATTTTTGGTATTTGCCACTTAATAATTATAATAACAGATAATGCTTATTTATCACTCAATAAAGGTTAAATAACTCATTGTATCTTTAAAGCAACCTTATGCAGTACATGTGAGGTTTCACAATTAAGTTCGTGAACTTGCCATCATGCACTTATGTTGGCAGCACTGTACAAACAACTTGGTACGGTTTCATAACCTTGGTATATCAGTGTCACCCAGCTGTCTTCATGTTGACACGTGGCAGTGTCTTGCTGAGTGGTGTTCATTATTGTTTTTGCATGTTTTTGTGTGCCATTGCAAGAATGTTGGAGCTTGAATTAGAACAATGAACAAACATTACATTTCTTGTTAAACTTGGCAAGTGTGGAAGTGAAATCAGGGACATGTTAGTCCAAGTTTATGGTGATAATGCCACGAAGAAAACGACAGTGTACAAATGAATGAAGTGTATTTTTGAGGGAGAGAAATTGTCATTGATGAAGAGAGGCCAGAGTGGCCATGAGAAAGGTATGTGCAAAAATGGTCCCAAAGGAGCCCACTGATGAACAAAAGGAAAGGACAGTTAAAGTTTGCCGAGACCTTTTAGAGAGGCAAAATGATATTTAGGGCCATGTTATCACTGGTGATGAAACATGGGTGTACCAATACAACCCTGAAACAAAACGTCAAAGTGTATAATCGAAGTCAGCCAATTCTCCACCACTAAAACAGTTCAATCAGTCCAAATCAAGAATCAAAACCATGTTCCTCACCTTTTTTTTTTTTTTTTAGTATCAGAGGGATTGTTCATTATGAATCTGTACCAACTAAACAGTCAACCAAGTTGACATTTGGAAGTGCTGAAAAGGCTGTGTGAAAAAGTTAGACGAAAACAACCTGAGCTTTTTGCCAACAACTCATGGCTCTTGCATCATAACAATGCACCCACTCACACAGCACTATTTGTGAGGGAGTTTTTAGCCAGTAAACAAATAACTCTATTGGAACACTCTCTCTATTCACCTGATCTGCCCCTCTGCCCCTGCCATTGATTTTTTTCTTTACCCAAAGATAAAGGAAATATTGAAAGGAAGACATTTTGAGGACATTCAGGACATCAAGAGTAATATAAGGACAGTGATGGCCATTCCAGAATAAGAGTTCCAAAATGGCTTTGAAGGGTGGACTAGGTGCTGAGGTCAATGCATAGCTTCCCAAGTGGAGTACTTCAAAGGTGATTGTAGTGATATTCATCAATGAAGTATGTAGCACTTTTTCTAGAATGAGTTCACAAACTTAATTGTCATCTCTCATACTATTATCATACCCATTTTACTAAAGAAGAAATTGAGTAGGCTGACCATGAATACCATTTTAAATGGGACAGTACCATGTTTTTCAGATTTCCCAACTGTCCCATTATTTTTATATAAATGTCATTTTATCCTGATTTTAAACTACTAGTAAAACTACTAGTGTGGGGAAAGCTGGGATAGCTCAGCGGGTTAAGTGCTCGCTTTGCAGCCCCAGAGACCAAGGATCGAATCCCAGCTCTGGCCCAGGGGGACCCATATGCTAAACTGGGGTGTGCCCCCAGTTTAGTTCTTGCTGGGGCCTATGTGGGAGGGTCCTGGCCCAGTTGCGGCCCTGTGCCCACCTGTGGAGTAAAACTATGTGGAAAACTAATGTCAACTGTGGAGACTGCTCTGGGCCCTTCCCCTTCTCTCTGTCTCTCTGTCTCTGTCTGTCAAAAATCAATAAAATAATTCTTTAATAAAAAAACAAAAAACAAAATTACTAATGTGAAGTTCCATTTACTTTATCCACTCAGGGGCAGGCTTCTTGAGCTAGGGACAATGAGACGTTGCCCTCTTGCTTGTCTGCAGCAGCAGGGAATTCAAGAGGTGGTTGCTAAGTCCCATTCAGCATGTGGGATCCAGGAGGGTTTCTATGCACACCAACTACTGAATGGGCTCACCTGGCTGTTCGCTTCCATAAGGTTAGGAGTGTGGGATGCAGTGACTGTGAGTTTTACTGTTATTTCTACCATCATTCTGCCCATAGAGATTTTTTCTGCCTTACATTCACTTTGATCCAGACTTTTCAGATTCAAATTTAGGTTCAACAGGTTGTTAGCTTTTTTTTTTTTTTTTTTAATCATAGCCATATTCTCCGGTGGAACATTAGCATATCCTGGCTTGTGAAAGCAGTCACGGTGTTCATTTCTTTTTTTCTTTTTCTTTTTGGGATATGTTTATGACTTTTTAGTCTGGCCACTGCAGCTCTGCATTAGAGTGTTTGGTGTGGTATGCCATATTGATTTTTTTTTTTTACTGCTCATGTGATATTTTAGAAGTACTTTATTGATATATGTATTATTTAGGAGTGTTTTTTGTGTGTGTTTTATATGCAATAAATTAGTTGTACTCATTTGCACTCCTTTTCATGTTCTTTTGCAGCGAATGAGTTTAAACCTAAACTTTTAGGTCTCTTATAGCCTAAAACCTAGATTAAGTGGTGAGACAATGAGGGCTATGTTAGTTGTAAAACAAAATTGTGTCATGGAATTGAGAAGTTTTGTGATAAGATGTCAAAAGACCAAAATTTGCTGTGTAAGATTATTTCATTGGAGAAATATTCATAGTATGATCGTGATGAAAACAGTTCCCCTCTACATCTACCTAAATTTTTGTATGAGTTCTGTCACTGAAGAATAATTGTTAGCTCAATATGTTCATATAATAAAACTTTAATCTTCTTACTTTATCATGAATACAGAATATTACATAATTCCATTCAGTTTTTGTCATCCCAATATCCTATTTTTGTCTCAAGGAAATATGTTTAGCTTAAAATTGAGGCATGTGGAAGTTAAGTAACTTGTCTAATTGGTATGCACTCTGGTTTTAGAACTTGGATTGCTAACCACTATACTGTGCTACTTGGGCCATTTGATTCAGAGACTACTAAGACATTTTAAAAAGATCTCTCATACCAAGACCTCATTAGCTCTTGCCAGCCTGTGGATAGATGCCCTGAAATAATGCCAGAGATGTACAGTGTTTTCCACTTCCCTCAGAATCAGCTAAGAGTGACAAATACCAAGAATATAATAAACAGAATCTTTTAAATATTTATTTTATTGTTTTTGACGGAGAGAAACAGGGAGAAGGGGGAGGGCCCAGAGCAGTCTCCATAGTTGCACATCATTAGCTTTCCATATAGTTTCATTCCACAGGTGGGTGCAGGGCTGCAAAAGGTGGAAACTGGGCTGGGGGCCTTCTGCTTGGGAAGCTCATCCCAGCAGGAACCTAACTGGGGTGGGAAGCACACCCCAGTTTAGCATATGGGTTTGCAAGGACCAGGGCTGGGACCAGGACTCGATCCTCAGACCCTGGGTCTGCAATGCAAGTGCTCAACCCAATTCCCCAATAAATAGAAGCTTAACCAAAATATATATACCAGCTAATGGAACCCAACATCAAATTTCTCGTCTCTTGCTCAGTAAGTTCCTAAAGAGTCCCTTACAAATGCTTTCCTTTTTCTTCTGTCCCTCAGTTTATCCCATAACTACACAGCTCCCTGGCATTAGTACTAACACATTCTAGTTGTAGCTCCTCTGTCATCCCCACCCTTTCTGATGTGTTGTCACTGATATTGATGGGGAACCCCAACAGGATTCCACTTCAGTAGTTTTCATGCTGAAAGTTGGGGAGGGGGGGTATTGAGGGCTCCTAATCTGTCTTAAACCTCTCCATTATGTCCCAAACTTGATACCTCAGTTCCCTACAACTCCTTGTGCCTCTTCCAGACTTACATCTATGTTATTCTCTGTCTGTGTCTCTGGCCTGAGAGGTTCACAATGACTAAAAGCCTGGACCACATTGTCACCAAACCAAGTATCTCAGACTTGAAACCATGAGGATCCAGTCCTTTGATATTTCAGCAAACATTTATTGAGTGCCTAACAGCCACTGGGGACTCATGAATAGATATGACAGTTTTTCTAAAAGTTTTGCAATTATTGGAGAAAGGTTAGGTATAACTGGAGTCTATTAGGTCAGTGCAAAAGTAATTGCAGTTTTGGACAATGAACTTTAAATCATTATAACTAGATTCAAACACATCTTTATTAATAAAAATAGGAACCATTACAATCAACACATTTTTGCCAATGAGAATTGTTTGTATATTCCTGTAGCGTAAAAATTTGTGCTTCGAGATTCGACAAAGTTTTGGTTAGCATTTTCTGCATCCTGCTAATTGTGGAAGCGTTTTTCCCTGCAAAAAGTTGTTAAGATGCTTGAAGAAGTGGTAGTCAGTTGGCAAGAGATCAGGGGAATATAGCAGCTGAGGCAAAACTTCATAGCCCAATTTGTTCAACTTTCGAAGCATTGTGCGATGTGCAATTGGGCATTGTTATGGAGAAGAATTGGCCTTTTCTGTTGACCAGTGCTGGTGGCAGGTGTTGCAGTTTTCAGTGCATCTCATCAATTTGCTGAGCATACTTCTCAGATGGAATGGTTTTGACAGGATTCAGAAAGCTATAGTGGATCAGACTGGCAGCAGACCACCAAACAGTGACTAGGACCTTTTGTGGTGCAAGTTTGGCTTTGAGAAGTGCTTTGGGACTTCTTCTTCTTGGTGCACCACTGAGCTGGTCATCATTGGTTGTCATAGAACATTCACTTTTTGTCGCACGTCACAAACTGATCAAGAAATGGCTCATTGTTATTGTGTAGAATTTTTAAATTTTTGGTCAGCTCATGAGACACCACTTACAAGCTTTTTCACCTTTCCAATTTGCTTCAGATACCAAATGACCATAGAATGGTCAACGTTAATAACTTTGGCAACTTCTCGTGTAGTTGTAAGAGGATCAGCCTTTATGATTGCTCCCAATTGGTCATTGTCAACTTCCGATGGCCAGACACTACACTTCTCATCATCAAAACTCTTGTCTCCTTTACAAAACTTCTTGAACCACTACTGCACTGTATATTCATTAGCAGTCCTTGGGCCAATTGCATCACTGATATTGCAAGTTGTGTCCACTGCTTTATGACCCATTTTTGAACTCAAATAAGAAAATTGCTCAAATTTGCTTTTTGTCTAACATCATTTCCATAGTCTAAAATAAATATCAAATAAATAGCAAGTAATAAGTCATTAGGAAAAAGACATAAAGCAACAAATGTGCATTAAAAGGATGTATAGCATAACCACTCTTATTTAAGACTGTATTCCAATATCAAACAGCAAATTTCAACAATACAAAAAACAAACAAACAAAAACAAACAAACAGGGGAAGCCGGGATGGCTCAGTGGGTTAAGCGCTCACTTTGCAGCGCTGGGGACCGAGGATCAAATCCCGGCCCCGGACCGTGCGGAACCATATGCTAAACTGGGAGCTCCCCCAGTTCAGTTCTCTCTCTGTCTCTGTCTCTCTATCTCTCTCTCTGTCAAAATAAATAAATAAATAAATAAAGTATTAAAAACAAACAAACAGTAAAACTGCAATTACTTTTGCACCAATTTAATACAATTCCCATTAATAGACAAACTTTAAGTCATAGCAGAGGAAAGTGCCAATTCATGGAAAGGAATGAGAAGGCTTGTAGATGAAGTAGCAGGGTCACCTACCTTGAGGTGTCAGTAGAAATTACCAGGCAAAGAACAGAGAAGAGCAGTCTAAGCAGCATGTTCACAGTTAGAAAAGCAACAAAGGGTAGGTCTTGCTTGGGGAATAGCAAGAATTTAGGTGTGGCAGGAAGAGACAGTCTTTGGGAGAGAGTAGCAAAGATGAGTCTAAAAAAGTAGGTAGAGGCCAGCTTGCAAAGTTCTTGTGTGCTGTGGTAAGGAATCTGAAATTCATCCAGTATTCATAAGAAGTCAATGAAAGATCTCAAGTAGAGTGACATGATTACATTTGTATTTCAGACAGATTGCAGGGACAACAGTGTCACTGCTGTGTAGTAATCCAGCCCTTCCTTATAGCTCTTCTCTTTGGATTTGAGATTCTTCAGATTGATCCAACTTTTAGCCTCCATGATCTCTGTTACTGTGAGATTTTTCTCTTTCTTTTTTTCAATATACAATCAACATATCCTGAGGATCCCCCTTACCCATCAGCCTGAGCTGCAGCATTCCCTCTGTGAAATAATTCTCTACCATGTGTGGTTGTGTGCCTGGTGGAAAGGATATTATCGTCTTTACTTGGAGGGCATTTTCAAAATGCAGATGCTTTTGTGATACACACCCTTTCTCCCCTTGAAATTCTGATAAGCCTACAGTTTGAAGACTAGCATTTTGGAAAAGTTTATTCTTTTAAAGAATGGGGATCTGGCCATGGGAACTCTAATCAAGATAATGTCCCTCTCATTGTGGTTGTTACTAAAATGCAACACATCTGCATTTATATTTTAATAATGATATATCTCCAATTGTTGGTTGAATGGTGGCCCCCCCAAAAAAAGAGTTGCCCATGTCCTAATTCATGGCCCCTCTGAATGTTACCTTTTTGGAAAAAAGGGTCTTTGAAACTGTAATGAAGTTAGGGAGCTTGAGCTGAGGACATCTTGGATTATCCAGGTGGGCTGCAACCCAATGACGAGTGCCCATATAAGAGACAGAAGAGGAAAAGTAAATAGGGACAAAGATATGTTGGAATTATGCAGACACAAGGCAAAGAATGTCTGGAGTGACCAGAAACTAAAGGAACCAAGGAAGTATCCCTTAGAGCCTTCAGAAGTGTGGCATTGCTGATACCTTGTTTTCAGACTTGTGGCCTCCAGAATGATGAGGAAATAGATTTGTTTTTATTTTTTCATTTTTTTTAAAGATTTGCTTTTTACTGTTTTTGACAGAGAGAGATAGAGACTGAGACAGAGAAGGGGGAGAACCCAGAGCAGTCTCCATAGTTGCATGATCATTAGTTTTCGACATGGTTTTGTTCAACACAGGTGGGTGGGGGCCACACAGGGAGGGGAACTGGGCTGGTTACCTCACACATGGGAGGCACGCCCCCTCAGTGCCTTGAGCCAGGGGCCAAACCAGGGGGCAAGAACTGAACTGGGGGCCTCCTGCATGGGAAGCACACCCCAGTTCATCATATGGGTACACACGGGCTGGGGCCCGGATTAGATCCTTGGTCCCCAGGGCTGCAAAGCAAGCATTTAACCCATGGAGCCATCCCGGTTTCCCTAGATTTGTTGTTCTCAGTCAGCAGGTTTATGGTAATTTGTTATGGCATCCTTGGAAAATTTATATACCCTCTCCCTAGTAGGTGATGCTTAATAGTCACTTTTCAGAGAGGAAACAATTTTCAAGTGTTGTATAATGGTATAAATACATTTTGGCAACAATTTCTTGGAGCCAATTTTCTTACCTAAAAACATGGAAATAGTAATCCCATCCTCAGAGTCTTTATTAAATGAGAAAAAAAATAAATAACACACAAAAAACTACCCAGCACACCACTGGCAAAAAAGAAGACAGGTGCTCAAAGATTTATCCACATAAGAACAGGGCCCAACGCATACTGCACAGATACCCTGGTGAAACAAAGCCTGCCAGTAGAGAGCTGGGTTGGTTAACATGAAAAGTCTGGGCCTGTATCAGAATCTCTTTTGCATGTAACCACTTATGTGGATCTGGCGTCAGCTCTTATTCTCACCAACTAACCACTGCCCTCTCCCCCAACCTTCTCAACTTCCTGTTTACGTAAATTGCTGCTTCCTGGCCACGGGAACTGAACGGTTTCAGCCAGACTGCTTTTCCCCTGGATCTGTGCCAAGAAATACCTTCTTTGCTTTTTTTCTCTTTCTGTTTTCTTCTTGCTTTAGAAGTCATCACAGAAATGAGCAGCAAACTGCTGCCCTGAGCAATCCCCAGCTGAACAGTTGTTCCTCATCCTAGCTATTGAATTGAATCAGGCCAAACCAGGGACATGAGAAAAAAAATACAAGTATTATGTAACACCAAGGAATCTATCTCTGTTCATTGCAGCCCCTTCAAGCTATTAACATGCTTTTATCATTCACCTGTGCTGGTCCTGATGCCTCCATGCTCAGGCCCAGCTCTGACCTCTTTGCATGAACTGTCCTAACCAAGGCAACAGTAGGTTGAACTTGACCAGAAAGCACGGTTAGGAGGTTGTTGAAATGATCCAATCCATGGTTCTCAATATGAAACCATGTCAAAATCACCCAAGAGGCTCTTTCAAAATAAATAAACAAACAAGCAAACATGTGGAACTGGAGGACAGGCATGGATATTTTGATAAAAAGTCCCCAAGTAATATGACTTTTCCCACAATCCCAGGTTTATCATCCTTAACACAGTAGAAAAGAATATGAACTCTGGAACCTGACTAGATTCAAATTCTGGATTTGTCATCTACAATTTGTGTGACATTGCAAATGTTACTTAAACTCTCTGTGTACGACCCCCCCACCCCCCCAAAAAAGGTCTAATGCAGTCTACCAAATACAAATGTTTATTGAGCATGTTATTTAACTTCTCTGGACTTCAATTTCCTCATCTGTAAGATACATATACATATAGATTTGTTGCTGGGAGCAATTCAGCTCTTGGGAAAACTTGGGTTGCTCAAGAGTAAATTAGAACTAGTACAACTGAATGCAGGAACCTGGAGGCAGAGAGCGCCAGGAGAGCATAAACCTCTGAAAATTCCTGAAAGCTAGGGAAAGCTTTGGTTACCCCACATTGTGGAATCAGGTGTTAAGGCTGTCTCCTCAAGCTCTCATTGGTAAGGGAGGCCTCAGCTTTCATCTGGGTTACAACAGAAAAGAAAACAAAACATAAAATGGTCCATGGGTCCTGCTACCAGAGCTCCCTGACCCTTAGGCCGGCTGCATGAGCTGCTGCCCACTCATGGGCCCCTCTGCTAATCTGTCTGGTCTCTGGGGCTAGTCTGCCTGATGTCCTATCCTCTCCAGAGTGGTGAGTGAGGCAAAGGGAAAGAGAAAATGTATTCTAGGAATATATGTCAGCAATTGAGCCTCAGAAGTCAAATCTATATTAAGTCCAAGGAACAAGGAATGGTCAAAAATGGAAGAAGCCAATGTCAAAAGCAAGTAAATGCATTAACAAAACAGAAGACAAGGTTAAGGCAGAATGAGCAAAAGGTATAGGATTTCTAGGTGTAGTACTAGGTTACTTGGGGCTCCCTCTCCTCGGTTGGAGGTAGAGGTTAAGAAAAATAATGTATGCCCTGCACATTGAAATATATCTTTTTGTGTGTGATATCTAACATAAAATTAGCTATTTTTAATTTTACAATTCAGTGGCATTAAGTATATCACACTGCAGTGCAACATCACCACTATACAAGGGCTGTCCAGAAAGTGTCCAGCCATGTAATATGAAAAATAGAGGCATTTATGGCTGAATATTTTTTTTAAGATTTATTTTTATTATTTTTGACAGAGAGAGCTAGAGATACAGAGACAGAGAGAAGGGGGAGGGCCCAGAGCATTCTCCATCGCTGTACATCATTGGTTTTTCCACAGTTTCATTCCACAGGTGGGCATGGGGATGCACAGGGCATGAACTGGGCTGGGGTCTTCACCCCGGTGAGAAGTGAACTGGGGGCACTCCCCAGTTCAGCATATGGGTCCACACAGGCCAGGGCCGGGATTCGATCCTCGGTCCCCGGGGCTGCAAAGTGAGCGCTTAACCCACTGAGCCATCCCAGCTTCCCCTATGGCTGAATATTTTTCAGGACAGCCGTCATCAATCTCCAAAACTTTTTTTTTATCATCACAACTAAAGCTCTATACCCATTAAGGAACAACTCCTTACTTCTCTTCACCTTCCAGCCCCTGATAACTTTTGTCCTACTTTCTGGTTCTATGAATTTGACTATTCTAGGTAACTCATACTCCTATAAGAGGAATCATACAATATTTGTCCTTTTATGTCTGGTTTATGAAACACACCTTTTAAATATCCCCTCAAAGTTCCTAAAGAACATGTTGTCAGATATGCCCCACTCTTCTCTCTTCTAGGTCTTCAAATAAACCAGCCACCTGCCCCTTATTCACCACTGGTTCTGACGCTCCTCTTGATGGATGTGTGCAATCAACACATCTTTCTACCCTTTCCTTTGTTTCCACTGATGTTGCCAATTTGCTTCCTCTGTTCCCCAACCTTGATCACCACTACCAAGGTTAGCTCTATTTAATCATACCACGGCCACCTGTAAACCCAAAAAGGAATGAAATTTCCCCTCTAAAGAGTGAAAGCTTTTTCAAAAACCCTAGATAGTCTGGCATCTAAACAAGTACATTTGGATTCAGACAGATGGCCACAAAACTCTTTTAATTAACTACGGTGTAGGCTGGGACTCACTTTGAGATGCTGCCTCCTTCAGCCTTCCTCTCCTGTTCTATTGGTGACCACAGTAGGATGGATATGCCCTTCCACAGCCCACCACTCCCCCACTCGGATCTCAAGATGGTCCTCTGCTTTTCCAGCACAAGGCCTCTGCCCTCTTCCTAGGGTTAAGGGCCTACTTCATCATCCCTCTCTGTTCAAGGGTATCAACCACCACTCTAAGGTCCTAATCATTAGCTCCCATGGTCTTTTTTTTTTTTTTTTTACTATTTCTCCTAGAATGTCTAAGAGTCTTCACACAAATGAGACCCCTGAGTGCCTGCTGTGACGTCCCAGAACTCTCAAGGTGATATGCAATTGAGTCTTAACCCTTGTGGCTCATGAATTTTATTTTTAAAAGAGATTGGGAAGCCAGGATGGCTCAGCGGGTTAAGCACTTGCCTTGCAGCCCCTGGTCCGAGGGTCAAATCCCGGCTCCGGCCTGTGCAGAACCATATGCTAAACTGGGGTGTGGCCCCAGTTCCATTCTCGCTGGGGCAAGCTTCCCATGAGGGAGGCCCCCGGCCTTGTTCCCACCCTGCACAGCCCCCTGCCCACCTGTGTGGAATGAAACTATGTTGAAAACTGATGACGTACAACTATGGAGACTGCTCTGGGCCCTCCACCCTCTCTCTGTCTCTCTCTGTATCTCTGTCTCTGTCTCTCTCTGTCTCTGTCTCTCTCTCTCTCTCTCTCTCTCTCTCTCTCTCTCTCGCTGTCAAAAACAATAAAATAAATCTTTAAAAAAGAGAGAGAGATGACAGAGGGGAAAGAGACTGTAGTCACATGACCAGACAACACCGCGGAGCTTTGCTGAAAGGCTCTTGCTAGCCTCAGAAGGTCAAAAACTATCACTGTCATGGTCTGAAAGTGAAGAATGAGAAGGAGGAAAGCACATGAGATTTGGCAAAAAATAGGGTTCAGATCCTGACTCCATCTACTAGGTGGGTAACCTTTGGCAAATAATTTACTCTGACTAAGCCAATTTTCTCTTTCGCAAAATTGAAATAATATAGTAGTTAATATGTAGAGTATATCAGTTTACATCAGTATTGGCTGTGATAAACAGAAACACAAGGAAGTGATTTAAACAACATAGATTATTTTTCTCTCACATCAAAGTCCTGAGGTAGAAAATCCAGAACTGCTTCACAATGTCCTCAAGAACCCAGGTTCATCTCATTCCTCCAGTGTGGCCCTTGGCCTCATGGCCCAAGATGCTGACAACCATCACATATGCATTTCAGGAAGGAGGATGAAGGCAGGAATGAAGAAGAAGAGGCACAGGGCATGTACCATCTATCTTTTGAGGAAAATTGCCAGAAGCTGCTATATAACACATCTGCTTGCATCTCATTGTCAAGAACTTAGCACATGATGTACACACCTAGCTGCGAGGGTGGCTGGGAAATTCCAGACAGCCTGTGAAGAGTTAAGAATTGGGAATATCATTACTGTGGAAGAGGAGTAAGGTGGATTTTGGGGGACATTTTGTAACTCTGTTACATAAAGTACTTATTGTAAAGATTAAAGTGGTCCATCAATATAGGCACTCCTCACTTAATGACCAAGTTCTGTTCCTATGACTAGGTTGTTAAGTGAATTGGTCGATGTATTATGGTGTGTCATGGTGCTATAGGGTATGTATTTTTCGATAGATATCATGCAGCATCATACTTATAAATAAAATATGTAAGTCTTGTGTGATTGCAAATACTGTGTGTAGTGAATACTGACTGAGGGAATAAAACAGAGACTGAGAAAAAGGATTCCTGAGACTCACACAGGCTGAGAAAGGGGATTTCTCATGCTGACAAACTAGCTATAAGTCTGAGTGGTCTTTAAATAGGTAGGTAGTTAAGTAAGGAGTGGCTGTAAATGTTGGCTATTTTTAATATTCTTCCTTGAGGGAATTTAGTATTCAGTAACTCAGGGAAGAAGGGATAAGGGTGTCCCCAGATGAAGAAAAGATGTGGCTTTCATTTTACCCTTTTTCTTTGCTAAGATAATGACTGACCCAGACATTGTAGCTTATAAAGTCCTGGCTTTCAATTTTCAAAGTTGTTATCACCTTTACAGATTTAAATAAGTAATACTTTAAAGGGACTCTGCTTGCTTTGTGAGTATCATGTTGACTATGAGCCAATCAAGTGACATGGCAAGACAGACTCTCAGAAGGGAGCTTATCAATATCCTCCCAGATATAGTCCCTGGAAGAAACAACTCTCAAGTATCTGTGTATGTCCTCATACCCCATTCACCCTCATTGTGAGGGTTTCCTTTTCTGTAGCAACTTCCGCTGTCTAGGACCTATCAGCACGGTCTCCAGAGCGGACCTGACTTCCCCTCTGCCGTCAGCTTACATTCTGTCTTTGGTGTAGACTAGTGCCTGGACAATCTTACTTCTTTTCTATATTGACAATTCCCACCTACCTCACTAACTGAGATGATCCCTTTCATTCCAGAGAGAACCAACGCTCCCAAAGCCCCTGATGAATAACTAAGACATTTGAAAAATGGATCAATTAACTGGGACAACTAGACAGTCTTCCCAGAACCACAGGGCCATGGTAGTCAGATTCTAGTATAATGACCTTGAAGAGACTATTTTAACAGAAGCACACCCTATCGTTTTTCTGCTGAAATATTATAATACATTGCATCCCAATATGTAAAACTGATCAAAGCAAAGCTGTTATGACTGAAGATAGGGTAGATCTAAAGCCCTGCCCACTCAGCTTGCCTCTTACCAAGCACCTCATTGTCATGTGAGGAGTCCCTGGGTACTTCCCTGGAACTCTAGTAGGGGTTACGCCACTAATCTCAGTTTCAACATCCTTATTCTGATCCGTTCTCTTCTTTTATGAGCTGGCTAGGAAAAGGGAAAAGAAAAAGGTTTTGGAATCAGACAAGCCAGAGGTCAAATGTTGAGATCTTACTAGCGATGTGACCCTTGGGCCTCAATTTCCCCATTTGTAAAATGGAGATAATGAAAGCTGCTTTCCTGCATTGTAATTAAAGTGATTTTATGAATATAAAGTTACTGACATAGAGCAGGTTCTCAATAGATGTTAGGTCACTTCTTTCTTTCCCTTCCCTATAAGGTAATATGACATCTAGCACATCTTTACCAGATCTTAACATCTTTTTCCCACTACACTGACCACTGTGTGTGTAGATGAGTAAGCTTTTATGCCTTCACCTAAAAAAGTACAGGTCACGCCTGGGTAGTTTTAGGAACAGGCAGCTAATGATTATTTTAGTTTGTGTAGACTCATCAGGCATTAAAGGAGCTAATAAATGTATTATCAAATAAGTGACACAGAATGGATGAACAGGCTTCTTATGTTTGAAAATATTTATTAAAGGAAAATTGGATCTATTAGCCTGGCCATCACACGAAAGGATCTGAATATTGTTGAAAAAATAAAGACTAGTTTGGGCAGAGCATCCAGAACACCACATGAGTGACGGGGACAGAGCCAGTCAGGCCAGAGGCCAGCTCCTAGGTGTGGGATTCACAGACACCATCACAAAGAAGATGGCTGAGGCCTCGGGTCTGGGAGCATTTACTAGTTTCAGTCCCAATTCTGGAATGAGAGAGCAGAGTATAATGAATAAAGGTTGTTTAAGGTAGAACAAAGGCTCCCAAAGACATCCACACCTTAATTTCTGGAACTTATGAATATATAACGTTGCATGGCATGAGAGAATTATGGCAAAGGTGGCATGTGGACATAAGATTGCTAATCAGCTGACCTTAAAAGAAGGAAATAATACTGGATTATTCAGGTGGGCCCAATGTAATCACATGGGTTCTTAAATGTGGAATAGGGAAACAGAAGTCAAAAGGAAACGTGATGATGAAAGCCGAGGTTGGAGTGAGTCAATGTGAGGACTCAACCTGACATTGCTGGCTTTGAAGATGGAAGGGGTCCATGAGTCGAGACATGCTGGTGGCCTCTAGAATCTGGAAAAGGGAAGGAAATAGGCTGTCTCCTCTAGACCTTCTTGAAAGGAACACAGCCTTGCTGACGCCTTGATTTTAGCCCAGTAGGCCCATTTTCATTTTCTAACCTCTAGAATCACAAGTTAATAATTTTGTGTTATTTATTAAGCCACCAACATTGTGATCATTTATTACAGCAAACAATGAGTAATGGGCAAACACTGGGTCATCACCTAGGACAGTGGTGGAGCCGGGGAGGATGCATTGTGAGTCCACTTGTAGGAAACTAGGTATCACAGGAGCTGGAGAGGTAAAGCTAGTAGTGTCAGGCCTACAGCAGTTTAAGAGCCATCTCTTTGGCTTATTGGTACTTGGTTAAGTTGGAGAAGGCAGAGGAAGGGCAGTAGGCCATGTGGGCAAACTTTCCCAAGGTAGTCTTTCATGCTTTTCCTAGTCAGTCACCCTGTGATCTTGGTACCTAATGGTCTCCAAAGCCCTGCTATAGTCTCTGCTGGGGAATTTTGTGATATTCCTGATACTTACACAATCAGTATTTTTCTCAGACACAGACTCACCTCTCCCTGTGAGCACCTGTCTTCCTCATAGATTCTCAGAAACTCAGTTCATTTTGCTTTCATCCTCAGAGCTGAAAAGAAAAGGAAATATCTCACCATGTGCAAGTCACTACATGCTGACCATATTATTTAATGATAATAACAGGTACCATTTGAGTAAGCACACTTCACAAAAACTTTACAGGCCTCATTTCTTTTCATCATTATGACCTATAAGTTACATACTATTATTATCTGCATCTTACAGATAAAAGAACTAAAATCCAGACTGATTAAGAAGCCTGCCCAATCGTAGAGCTAGCAGGTGGTAGGTAACCCAGCTCAATATTACTCAAAAGTCCATGCCCTTTGATACTTTATCATAGCTTCCCCACTCTGTTAGGAGCTACACTACTTCTACAGATCTAGCTGCACATTGGGTAGCTTGGCTTCTTGTAGTTCTTCCAAAACCATGACAGAGATTATGGCTGAAAATCATTTGTAATAATAAAATAAATAACATGATTCAGAAATCTAATAACATTTTTTCAATCCTGACTCCCATGCTATATTGGACCATTAAGTGACATTCCTTCCTTAGGCTCCCAATCAAATATATCCATTTCTTCCTGGTCTAACTTCCCATCTCCTCTTCCCTATTCTCTCTCACACCTTATTTGCCATGACTGATGGAGGCGAAAAAAGGGGAAGGGAGAGAGGGTGGAGGAAGCAGAATTGAGCTGGGCAGATAGAGGGCAAAGGTCATAAGCCTTTTGTGAGAATGGGCAGCACTGGTGTCCAGCAGGTCTAGAAGCTGAAGGCTGGGATTCAGAGCTAAGACTAGATCCTAGTCAAGCAGCATACCTCGTGTCTCCTCTTCCCTATATGCCTCCATCCCATTCCTGCTTGGGATTCCCAGATTTATCTTACCAGAGGTAGAGAGGCAAGTCACTCGAGGAGAGAACAAAGAGAAATGAAGAAAAGAAGCAGAAAGATTCAATAGAATCCTGATCAAGTTTAGTTTAATTTATAATCCCTTGACTGCTTCTTCCAAAAAGCTCCACCCACTCCAGTGCTGGCCCCAGCTTTGTGCCCTTAAGGATTCTATTCTGTCATTGGCCTACCATCAAATCCCTTTCTTCCTGGAAAAGATAGGTGTCTATCTAGGTGCCCAGCTATTCATTCAATAAACATCACTGAGCACCAAATCTATGCCAGACAGTGTTCTAGGCACAGGTGATTCAGAGATAAACAATAAAAATGTTCCCATCAAAATGAATCTTTCAGGAGCAAAATCTTATTTAAAGGAATCCAGAAAGACTTTTCAAAGCAGAGTCAGCCAGACACTCAGAGCTGCCTACCATAAGGGCCTAGGCTTTGAAACAGATTGATATATTTGCTTAAACTCTAAAGTTCCCTAAGCCTGGGAACTCAGATCCTTCAAGTCTATGTTTCATCTTATAAGGAGACAGGTCATCATACAAGTAAGATACGGTTTCATCTTAGATGCCAACTCTGACTGACTGGTGGTGATTGCCCGAAGTCCTGTGTTGAGAAGGATTGTGAAACCCCATCTGGGCTCAAACAGGAAAAGGGGCTGTCTGTGATAGATGAGCAAAGTCTGCCATATATAGTTAAAGGATGAGTGGCAAATGTCCTATGCATTACTATCCAGATGTACATTATCTTACACCTTTCGCAGTTGTTTCATGCCTGTTGATTTCCCAGCTAGGAAACAAGCTCTAGTGAAGGGATCATTATGCAGTAGAAGGAATACTGAAGCTGAACAGAGGAGCATTTCTTTCTCTTCTGAAACATGGACTGGTGGCTGGAATAAACACAAGGTGTCCCAAATCAGAGAGGATGGCTTTGGAGCTGGTCACTCCAGTCTTCCACAGACTGGTCCTGAATGTGTTACAGCTGATTCTTCTGTTTTATAGTAGTTATATTTTATAAACTCTCTGCAAACACTGAATTAGAAAATACTGAATATTACTGCAAGAAATACCAGTTAGGTGCCTGCAAGCCTCCAGTCATAACATATTTAACCAATAGGCTGACCAGACACACAGTTTTAAATGGGACAGAAACCAATAGCACTGTCCCATTTCAAACAGTACATATGGTCAGCCTAGTCCCACTGGGCTAAGTTCAAGGTGTCAGTAGGCTGACCATTTAAAATAGTATGCCTGGGGGATGCCAGGATAGCTCAGCAGGTTGTGTGCTTGCTTTGCAACCATGAGGTCCAGAGATTGAATCCCAGCCCCAGCCCCAGCCCCAGCCCGTGCAAATCCACATGCTGAACTGAGATGAAACTGGTAACTGCCAGAATTGCTCGGTGGTGAAGGCTCTCACCTCCCATGTGGGAGGCCCCCTACTTTGGTTCCTGACCCACATGGTCCCACATCCACCTGTGTGGAATGAAATCATGTCACAACTAATGATTTACAACTATGGAGACTGCTCTGGGCCCTCCCCACTTCTCTCTCTCTCTCTCTCTCTCTCTCTCTCTCTCTCTCTCTCTCTCTCTC
>PVKE010021522.1:0-26435 GCA_004027555.1 Craseonycteris thonglongyai
CCCCAATCCCTCTTTTTTCTGCCTCTGGTCACATTCGTGCTCCCTTCCCCATACTGCTGCTTCCCCTTCCCTCTCCCACTCACACCTTTTCCCTTTAACCTTCAGGTGTTGTTTTGCATTGTGTGGTTCTCTCAGTTGAGGGTGTTTCTCAGGGTTTCCCCTGTGGATTCCCCTTTGTTCAAAAGTCCCTTCCCAGGTAGGTATCGGGGTTCTCCTCTCATGCCATCTTTGTTCCCTCTTGAATAAAACTTTTTTAATACAATTATTTCTTAGTTTACTTTTTTTTTCTGTGAAGCATGCAACTGCTTTCTTTGCTTC
Organism: Craseonycteris thonglongyai; assembly: GCA_004027555.1. Lineage (NCBI taxonomy): Eukaryota > Metazoa > Chordata > Mammalia > Chiroptera > Craseonycteridae > Craseonycteris > Craseonycteris thonglongyai. Next base: position 319 of record PVKE010021522.1, read on the forward strand.
TGAAGCAGTACATACTATGAGGGGTAAAAAAATAGAAATAAAAAGAGCTATGATTGTGTCAAACACAACTTAACAAATACGTTTGTTAAAAAGAACTCCCACTAGAAATCTTAGAAGCCTCACAAAGTCTCATTATTTTTATACAATAACTCTATTATGAACAGAAACATCCTTCCCTTTTATTTTAAGTTATTGTCATTATCCCCTGTGTGTGTACCAACCAGTAATTTATTTATACTGTCAGATGATATTATACTAGAAAATTTGGTGTTTTAATGGCTATAATAAAAAAAATTAAATCAAATATCATGCATAATGTACATTTTTGCTGCTAACAATAAACTGAGTTATAGCAGGTTAAATATTATAAAGCAAAACACATATCCATTTGCAATTTAAAGTGTGTATTGATATCACTCTCAGATAAGCAGAAGAGGCTCTGGAGGCAGCGGGACAGCAGGCAATGGTTCTGGTTTTCTTGAACAAATATGGGTCTTTTTCCCAATTCTTTCCACTCTGTCCTTTATGATGATTCACTCTAAATTTCACCCTGAAGAACATCATGCAGTCCCCTTCTCCTCCTCTGATCAACCAAAATCCTGGAACGTAGGCCTATCACGTTAATAGGCATATAACTTCACACTGGTGATGAATATAACAAACCATGGGTAAACAGCAGGGAGGGGCTAAATGGAAAACTCATTTGTTAGTTTTCCCACTTGGAGGTTGTTATTTTTTAAATTACTGATATTGGACACTGTAGGAGTGTCAGGAGTGCCCTTTTTCATACACACTGAAACACTCCACTGGCCCCAGGAGTCACTAAGACTAGTGGATTTTAATAGATATAGATCTTAAATGGAGGGTTAGAAATTGTTTCTTTTCATTACAATTACAGCAAGGAATTAACCCCAAGGGTATCCACTTAATTTCATAATATATAGACTGGAATGCTAATGTGGTTCTTCTACAGTGTAATAAAGAGGCAACTGGCCCTTTTCTCCCTAGGGTGGGTTTCCATAAAATGTACCACAAAAAAAAAAAAGAAAAGAAAAGTGAAATGAAGAAGATTTGTAGCTAAAAAGGTCCATAGTGTCACCAGCTCTGGTGCTTAGCATGAGGTGGGCCCTCCCAGGAACTGATCAGAGCTTTTCTGTTTTTTCCAGTGGGAAAGTGGTCCTGGAACATTTTGAATTGCTTCATTGACACAAGGAAAATAGAAAATGAGAGGAGGGAGAATCAATTACAATTAAATACAGAACATCACAGGACGGGTTAGGAGGAAAGAGTTGGGGTGGCGCTTCTTTTCTGAGATGGGACCAGTAGTGTACGCCGGCCAGTTCTGGTCATGTCACTTTAATCCTTTGTTCTCGGCAGTGACCTCAGCTCCATATGGGCACCCCCTTCCTAAGTTCTGGAACCTGAACAACACCAGGGATTAGGATTTTACATCTTCAGGCTCCAAGTGTCTATAGCCACTTTCTGTCAGAGAGTTGAAATCTTGGATTCCTGCTGATTAGCCCTCTCGGTTTAAAGGCATTTTTGTTTCCCAATGCTGTTTTATGGTATTTGGCCATGACTCTCTAAGACCAAAGAGAAGAAGAAAACTATTTCAGAAATAGGGCTGTAAACAGAAACGGGACTGGGACAAGGGAAGAGGCAAATGGCAATTCAATAAAAGCACAACCCGGAAAGGAGCATATTCTCTTATAGTGTGCATTTCCAACATGTATTATCACATTTGGCCTCCTATAGGCTTGTAGCCAGCCATACCCTGGGACTCACTTCTTCCTTTTCCACTGAAAGTGTCAGCTCTGTCAAAACTGTAAATTTGCCAGCCAACTATTAATAGGAAGAAACTGATGATCCAGAAAAAAGAAATTGCAAATCATTCAACTCATTTGTTCACCTTTATCATACAGATCACATTTTTAAAGACAGATAAGATTGTATAGGAAAGCCACAAAGGAACTCTGGCTTTAATGAAAAGTGCCCCTTTACAAATGAAAATTCCTAGCTTCCCTCCTGGGATAGGAAGCAGGACCCTGAAGCAGCTGTCAGGTCTTCCAGGAGAGCCCAGTTATGAGAAGTCACTGGAGGGGACCAAGTGAGACATTCATCACAAGAGAAAGTTGAGAGAGTACTCATTACTGCATCAGTGCTACAGAAACCATTTCTAGGAGAACCCAGTATCAGTTACAAACCTAGGAGGAGCAGAAAGAGAGGAGAGGATGGCATGTTGTTCCCAGAAAACAAACACAATGAGGATTGCCCAAGAAGACCGAAGAGACAGCGCACGTGGTTTCACAGGTGATTCTAAGTTTAACCAAGTGGCCAAGATTTTGTAATGGTAAACTGTGGGCTCAGTATCAAGAATGATGAAAGTAGTGCATGTCAGTATACTAGTCAATGGTGACAAACTTTTCTATCCCTATATTTCCTCAATCCCCATTTCATCTTCTTTAAATCTTGTCTCTATAAGCTAAGTTTCCTAAAAAGGTTGACTTAATAAAAGTTGTGTACATCTCAATATAATAGCTCCTTAAGCATTTTCCCCAATGACTTTAATTGTGTTTATTCTTGGCTCATAAACTTGGGAAACTTGATGCACTTTAAGAAACACACACAAGTATGGTATCAAAATATATTGGTTTTACTAAGCTCAGTGCCCTCTAATTGGCTCATTCCTTTAAAAAAATATAATTAAAAGAAGTAAACTCACCTATGTAGAAATTTCTCATTTGTTAATTTACTTAAATATTTCATGCAAGAAACCGTTAATGTTCTTTGTTTTGTTTTACATTTAATGGAGTAAGTATACAAACAATTCTCTAATTAGAATTACATAGAATATGCCTTGCAAATTCGATTTTCTGAATTTTCCCCTGACATTTTCAATTGAATATCATATTCAGTATCAACCTAACCAATAAAAAGAAATTTAATTTGTATAAGGAACCAAGAGAATATGTAAATTTGGCATATCAGACAGTTTTTTGTCTCTGTTGAATTGCTTTAGAAGGTATTTTACTTAAACTGACTTACAATAGCAAATTTTATATCTTACAAGTAATATAAGACTGTTGGTCCCTGGTGTATTATAATTATTTAGGCCTGAAATTTATTCAAAGAAATTGTACCAGGTAAAGTGCCTGAAGCCCCTACTACTATTTGTTTTGTTTATAACACTATTTGCTTTATAGGTCTTATCTTCTTAAAGATTGTAAACTTTTCAATATCAGACACCTCATAGTACTTGATATTTCAATATCTATAACAATATTAGTGATTATTTGGATTGCACAAATACTTTTTAGTAATATAATACTTCTAAATGATGTAAATGCTTACAATAATATAAATAGGATAAGCAAATCTATTTGTAATAGATTACCTCCCCCAAACAACACAGGCTATTTCAAAAACCGAATATACAGACACCAAAAAAAAATTTTTTTTTCTTCTTATCTAGATCCCAAAGATCACTTCAGTAGATGGCCAACAGAAGAACAAAAATCATTTCTCTAATGGCTGGACTGCTGTGAAAATCAGAATCATTCCCCTAACTCTCCACCTCAGGTCCTGACAATCTCAAACTTTTTCCCAACCTGTGATCCTAGAGACAGTGCTCCAAAACTGAATGCTTTGTTTCTATCATAAAACTGTTTCTTCTTCCATGTTTACCCTTTTGGTGAAAGGAACAAATTATTACCTAAGGTCACGGGGGTTAGTTGAACATCATAAGTTAAAATACCATTAGGCTTATACTTGGTTATATCAGGCAACCATACGGATATAAAAATTTGGGCCTCCAGATTGGAGAGGTAAATTAGGAAATAGCCGACTTAGAAATTGATAGCCATGAAATTAACTGAGTGGAGATACAGATGCAGAAGAGAAAATATGTGGGAACTGGGCTCCAGAGAACTCCCATATCTAGAGAAGATGAGATGAAGCTATCAAAGGACACGAGAAGGAGCAGACAGTGAAGTGAGCAAAAATCCTGGCTCATGGGGGAGCCTGGATTTCAGTGCAGCTGGTATTTCAGGAATGAGAGCAATCAACTCTGTCAGCTGCTGATAAGTCAGGTTTAGAGAGTTAACCACTGACTTTTTCAACAGTGTGATTATCAGTGACCTTGATATGAGGGACTTCAATCAATGTTGAGGGTGAAAACAGGATTGGAGTGGTTCCAAAAGTGGAAATGCAAAGACAAAGCAGAAAGATCTAAAGAAATCTCCAATGAAAGGTAGTGTATACTTTAGGTGGGAACAGAATGTTTTTTAAGATAGAAAAACATTACAGTATGCTAATGTGTCAATGTACCGGTATATTTATACATATGAACCATCAGAGAGTGAAAATTTGGTTTTGCAGTAGAGCAAAAACATAATTGCTGTGTGATTCCCTTGAGTAGGAAAGAGAGGATGGACTCCAGTTGACAAGTGAGGGAGACAAGCAGGGGGAGTTCATCTCTAACACAAGGCAGGAGGGCAAAAGTCATGAGGTGGATAGATGGGATGGCAGCAGGTGGAAATTTCTCATCTGATGGTTTAGATTTTCTTATCATTCAGGTCTTAGAGCAGCTTCCACCTTTCAAAGAGCCTTCCTTAACTACTCAATTTAAATAGCTTTCCCTTTCAACCCTATTGTATTATCTTTTGTACATACTATCTATTGTACTGTCTATTGTACATACAACCCTATTGTACTATCTTTATAGTGTTTATGGCTCTTGTTGATATTGTTGTATAATTTGTTTACTTACTTATGTACATATTACCCAATTAGGAGCATATACCTTATTTCTCTTATTTATTGCTATAATGTCCATATCTAAAAATCAGGGACTACAAACAGAAATTTAATATGTAATTAATGAATTAATAAATTGGTTTCAAAAACAAGCATTTCTTAGAATTCAAATTATTTTGAATGTGACATTACAAGTCTCAAGTGTTTTTTTCTAGATGCAGATAGCAATGTCTGTGGATAGTTGTACCTGCACTACCTGTTTATTGAAAATGCACACTCCTCAGAGTTTAGCAATAGTGATATAGATCACACATGGACATGTTATAGTCTGCAGGCTACGAGCATTGCAGAAGAAGATCAGATATCTCCAACACCAAAGGTACAACTAGTTTTAACTGAGGCACTTAGTGTACAAAGAAGGGTTCAGAGAAGGAAAAGACCCGTCAGAAAATAGAGAAAAGCCCATGGACTTAAAACCATTAACTAGTAGAAAATTATCCTTAAAAATTTGTCTAGTACGTGATAGTTTTTATTAGTATTCCACCAAATCACTTTGGGGTCAGTTAGTATCGTCGGCCTCAGTTTAAGTGTTCTGCATAAAGGAAGTTAGCTACCACTGCTGGAAAAGAACTCACACTCGTGCTCCCTGCCTTTCTTAGCCCACCTAAGACCCCTATTCCTCTAAGAGCCAAAGAGTGACAGAGGCAATTGTTGGATGGTCACTAGCACCTAGCAGCCATAGTTGTGCACTATATATATTTTTTTCCTGATACTGATTTTACTTCTAGTGGGGCTAACTTGCATTGACCAGAATCAAGAATATTTATGAAAAAAAAAATAGTGTGTCCATGAATAACAAATCTAAATGCTGCAGTGAGTGTTTATGCCTTGGTTGAGTTATGCCAAAAAACAATTAGACATAACCCAGTGGTCCTTGATTTAACCTGTTATTTATACCATTGGCAAAGTGAATCCACAAAATTATCTATGGCTAGGCACCTTGGAAATGTTCCCAGGCTATTTTTCAAAAGTTAAATGGTATTGCTACTGGTCACCCATGCCAAATAGAAATAAAAAAGGGAGAGAAATGAGGGTACTGAGAACTAGAGACAGAAATGTCCTGAAAAAGAAAGTTTAGTAGAACATGAAGGAGTTTTGATAAAAGAAAAAAAAATACAAGATGAAATTTAAGAGTTTTCCCTTTTCCATTAGTTTTTTAATTTTTAGTAGTGGTAGAATATTTGTTTTGAAAAATTGGTCATTCTTCCCAAATTGTATTTCCAAATGAGAAATAACATTCCATTCTCCTTTAAGTCTCCAGTGAAAGAGAATTTCACACACCAGTTCCAAACCACATATTAGATTAATAATATTCTGCCTCAGATGTAGAATGACTTCCATAGTCTGCCACCCTGTTCACCACACAGACTTTTGTAAAAATAGAATACAAAGCAATATTGTTTGATTATGTTCCCCCCAAATGAGGTATCATTTAGTTAAGGGGTAAAATGAAAAATTAATTTACAAAACCCACCCATCCATGTGTAAGAATAATCCAGGTTTGTTCTTTCTTTTTTCTCCCCCCCTCTTCTCTCTCTCTCTCTCTCTCTCTCTCTCTCTCTCTCTCTCTCTCTCTCCTTTTCCCCCATTAACTTTGTATGATTTTTACTGCCAATCATGGAACATCTAACACAATCAGAGTGTAGACTTGTGATTAGTAAATACCATCATCCAACTGAAGTAGAAAAGAAAATGATCCATGATGGTAAAAAGGAAAAAAAAAATAATCTGTCCAGACTTGGTCTCCTCTGTTGCTCTAATCATTTTAACTGCTTTTCCCTGACTTTGAAATCTGCTTCATTTTCTACCTCTGGGATTTCTAATTCTATCCTAAGACATCAACCAAATTTTATGAAAAAGTTGTGAACAAAACTGTATCCATTAAACAATTAAAAAAAATAAAAAGATAAATAAACTATCTAATTGTTACCAGTCAATGTCACCCCATTAAATTTAACAATAAAAAAAGAAGCAAGTAATTTCTAATTTATTTTGTTCGATATAATATAAAGTTATTTAAATTTAATAACAAAGAATATTCAATACATGTGAAAATGCTTTGGACTTTCAATGTTAAGTGAAAAGAATAGAATGCAAAATTGCATAACTATATGATTATAACTATATAGATATTAGAAAGTGAAAATATAATGAAATGTTAGCAGATAAGATAGTTTTCTTTTGTGTTTTCTATAGTCCAAATTTTCTGTAGAGGTAAAATAAATTTTAATTTAATTTTCTACTTTAAAAGAAATTTGTGATATAAAAGGACCCATATTGATTCCAATTGTTCCTTTTTCTTTTTAGGTATTTCTTGCTTCTTGGAAAAGATGTTTGTGGGCAAAGAACATTTCTGGATTAAGCCAAGTCTCTGTTCTCTGAGCCAGTTGATAAGGACAGGAATTTAGAAGTAGAAAGAGCTATATAATTAGAATTGTATTAAAACTGTCTGGGATTTTACAGATCATCTGTTTGGAACTCTCTATTTTATAATGAAGAAACTGAGAAAGAAAAAGATAGAAAATATATAAAAAGTAGATATGTGGGTGTGTCCAATAGACATGTTGTGAGTTTAACAAAAAATTTGCAGTCATAATTATTTCAAAGTGTGCTGGATACAGCTAATAGTAGATCTATGTAAGTCAAATAGCGCTCTTTCTATAACTCACTCCCATGGCCCACTCTTTTCTTGTGACTTACAGTTCTTTACATCAAAAAAGGCCTGTTTCACTGGAGAGGTTGCAGACAACATTTACAAAACCAAGAGACGATGCTAAAGACATTTATTAGAATTGCCTAAGTCCTAAGAACAGCGTGCATTGTCAATGCTGCAGAACTCTTCCACAATGAGGATCCCATTTCCCCAGCTTCTGGGTGTGAGGGCTGCTGACCACCCACTCTGTCCATCTCTGTGAATTGCCCTTATCAAATTATAAGTTCTACCCCTCCCAGGATTAGCAGTCTGCATCCAGTGACTGATTGGTCCTTAGGGGTACAAAGACCCAATAATCTTGCCTTGAATGTGGGACAACTCCAACAGCCATTTCAGTTCCAGAGCTTCCAGTTGTTTCAGCTGGGGCTCTAGGGAAAATGCATTGCAGGTCAGCTTCTCCCTGTTCCTATCTCGCTTTTCTCACTTCCCAGTAAACCTCCTACATACAAATCTGTCTCAAAATCTATTTTCCAGGCAATGCATCCTAAGACAAATGCAACTGTGTCAACACATCAGAAGTCCATTTATATAACTTTTAGGTCATTTTCAGTGAAATTTTGTTGTTTTCAACTTCTTGCTGATGATAAAAGAAAAACATGGGCTTGGTTTCGGAATTTTAAACCTTCTCTTTCCAGCAGAAAAATTAGGTAGAGGATTGACCAATTGTCTATTGAATTTGTTCAAGCTTGTCCAACCTGCAGCCCAGGTCAGCTTTGAATGCAGTCCAACACAAACTCGTAAGTTTTCCTAACACATCATGGATTCTTTTTGTGACATATTGTTTAGCTCATTAGCTATCACTAGTGTTAGTATTCTATGTATGACCTAATTCTTCTTCCAATGTGGCCCAGGAAAGCCAAAAATTTGGACACCCCTGATTTAGCCAACTTACCTTGTATGATTATTACTTTCCTTAATAATAAAAACTCTTTATACTCATTAACTTTTTTCCTTCTTCTCTGTAGAAGTTATAAGCCTCTCTGATAGGAAAATTAATCTGAGAGCCATCTTTATCTTTGCTGCTCAAAGTGTGGTTGCTGTCTCAGCAGTTTGGGCATCACCTGGGCCTTATTAAAAATGCAGAATCTCAGGTACTCCTGCAGACCTTCTGACTCAGAATCTGTATTTAATCAAGATTCTAAGGTAACTTGTAAGCACTGAACTTCACCCCTGTTGTCAAATCAGCCCGCTCATCAAGACTGGGCGTTGTTTCAGGGAAAACAAGCATCGGAGTCGAAAGAATTCAGTATGAGTCTAGCTCTGCTCCCATCTTTCTAAGCATCTTAGGCATCTATTTGCTTACCCTTAGAAGTCCCTATAACAATGTGTACCTTAGAGGATTATTATAAAGATTTATACTTACTTTAATTTCAAAACAGAAAGAAAACTTTTACTGAACTTCTGTAGAGAGCTAGGCACTGTTTGAAAGGCCCAAGCATTATGAAAAACTAGATCGATTCAAGCCCTGCCAGTCAGACGTTTCACATGCATGCATCAAGCATGGCCCATGAGGACGGTGCTAAAATTACAGTAGTGAAAAAGATAGATCATTCGGAGCCAAAATTTGAAGACAGGACAAACACTGAATAAGTTATTATAAAAAAAAAAATTGTCGGGAAGCCGGGATGGCTCAGTGGGTAAAGCGCTCACTTTGCAGCGCCGGGGACCAGGGATCGAATCCCGGCCCCGGCCCGTGCGGAACCATATGCTGAACTGGGGAGTTCCCCCAGTTCAGTTCTCTCTCTGTTTCTGTCTCTGCATCTCTCTCTCTCTCTCTCTGTGTCAAAAAAACAATAAAAATAAATAAATAAATATTTAAAAAAAAATTGTCAGTGTTACGAAGGAGAAGTGTAGCTACAGTGAGAGCTTATACTATGGGAATTCATCTAGATAAGAGAAGGTAGTTCTTAAAATTTCTCCATGTTGATGTTGCTTCCTGGCTAATGACAGGGTACAGGTTAATAAATACAAAATTTCAACAGCATGGTATGCTGAGTGATATGTGGGTGTATAGGAAGCCGTTAATGTAGACCTGATTAGAGAGGAAACACAGGGTGTGGGTAGGAGAGGTCTGCAGAAGAAATGTCATTGGGTGAGACTTACAAAATGAGTAGGATTGATTCTGATCAATGTGGAGGTTAGGGTAACACAAACAGGGAGAGGAGCACAGACTAACGTACGGTTTTAAAAAAAGAGGTGACATAACGTATTTTTGAAGAATCTTTGCATCACAGAGATAGACTAGATTGATATTGCTTTCTGAAAATGTCTTTTCTCTCTTCTCCTAGGTTTCTCACTTGCTCTCCTTCAGCCTGTTTTTGCATTCATCTCAGTGCCCGCTCTGAGCCAGACACTTACTTAAATACTTTTTCTATACACTATTGTATTAAGCACGTTTCATTCTGATGCTTTTGACATCTGGGGCTTTACTGACCTTGAAGAGCTGGCCAATTCCTAGATGATCCTAAACAATTCATCCTTCATATGCAAATCAACCAATTCAGAGCCCAGGCTCTGACCACCTCCTTAAACAGGTCCTTTCACAGGCATGGCTACTATCCTACTGCCCTAATGACCCCAGGACCAGTATAACTAAACACAGTTCCCATGCCCAGGGCCTGCGGAAATTTTTTGGACTAGCCAATCCCAACCCTACTTACCCTGTTCCAACCATTTCTTTCTATCATATCAACAAAGGCTTTTGCCCACATGTTCTCTTCAGTCCTGGTGCTTCTCCATGTGGCACCTGCTCCTCTTGGGAAGTGTGAGTACCAAACTATCCTTTCAAAGACAGTTAACTTCTGATCTATTCACCCCCACCATACAGGAATAAAAACAAAACCTACTTTTTAAAAGCAGTTACCTCATTTAGCTTTTATAACATTCCTATAAGGTGAGGTTTATTTTGTCCATTTTTTTGAGATGAAAAATCTAAGACATAGCAGTCTCAAAGCCTTCCATTTTGCTTAAGCCAATATAATATGATGGGAAGTGTGTAATATTTCTAGTAAAATAGATTAGCCAGATTTCAAATCCTACCTGATATGAGTCTGGCAATAATAAACGCACTCAAGAATCTCTCTATATATAAGTTCTTTATCCATTCTCACAAACCCTCTGCAAATCTAGATACTCTCCACGGCAGCTCACTTCCCAACAGTGAACCGTGGACCCTTCCAGGTTCTATTCTGTGGCTCTACCAAATGAACACATGGCTTCCAGGGTCTCCAAGACAGGCAAAGAGAAAACAGAAAGAATTCACAAATGATTGTGAGCATCGCAGCCTGGAGATGGCACATGTCACATCCACCCACAGGCCATTGACCAGAACTCATCAAGTAACCTAACTTAAAGGAAGTCTTTAAAACAGAATGGAGTACAGGGTTATTTGGTGCATTTTTCTACCTGTGACACACATGTCTACCACTCTAGAGCTCAGGCAATATCCTTCCTTACCTTCCATCAGCATATTATAGTGTCCCAAGTACAGACTCCAATAGCTATTGTATTGGAAAAATAAGTTATGAATTATTCCTTCCATTTTAGATGTAGATACAAGCAGAGCATAATATGTCATACCCTTTACAGCCACCCAACCATTCTAATATATTTTCATTGCTTCAATAACTTCTACTTACAATATAAATCATTAAAATTAGAATCTACTTCACTTTCATTATCACTTTTAACTTTGTTTTTTGGTTTCTTATATGCTTTTATTTGGGATTATTTTGTTTTTGAAATTTATATTCTAGTATCCGGATTATACAGAGAAAACTCTCAATATTCAAATAGGTCTAAAAAAAAATTAAACCTCTTTTGGATACCACAGACATTAAAGCAATCTACTGTTTCTTGTTTTAGCTATTTTGTTTTTCTTTCTACTAGCTGTTTCTTCCTATTCCTTTAGCAATGCCTCTCTGTGTGTTTCAAGAGCCCCCAAACAGATAATCTAATTGGTCCAGTTAATCATTTTTCAGTAGTAGTACCTCTTTATGACCAAGTTATCATATAGTGCCCCTTTATAGGTCATGACTCCTTCTATATATGGTTGCCTTGGTCAAACACATACCATAGTCTTAATACAACTTGCCACATAACACACCTCTGGCAGCTTAGCTCAGAACTTAACTTTGGATTAGAACTGAATCTTACAGTTTTATGCATTCCTCTCTAAAATAGCGCTGTAAAGAATTTTTTTCATGAGTAGAATTACATTTCTTACTTGCAATTTGATGTTAGTATAGTAGTCTAGAGAGTCAGAAAATATTGAACCATAAGTTTAGTCACCTATGGCATAGCTAACAGGTGTGTTCTTCAAGACAAAGAAAAATATGTGAAAAACACATCTTTCAGCTATTCTATTTCTGTCATGCATAAACTTTTTTTTAATGGTACTGACAGCCTTCTAAAATTTTCATTGACTATGTGTTGTAGTATTGGATTTTGTTAATTTAGGTTTTGAATTACAAAAATAGTACTGTTATTATGACAAAAAATGCAAACTGAATTGTTCTTTCAAATATACAGGTCACTTAGTGAGCACAACAAAAAACTGTGATAATTATAAACTTAAGCAAGAAAAGAAAACAGATCAATTTAAGGCAAAGGGCATGACTAATCTATAAATAACCTTTATACCATGAAGTGTTATGTAAAATATTAAAGAGGTTTTTTTTTAAAGATTTATTTTTATTGTTTTTGACAGCGAGAGAGAGACAGAGACAGAGACAGAGAGAAGGGGGAGGGCCCAGAACAGTCTCCATAGTTGCACACCTTGGTTTTTCCACATAGTTTCATTCCACAGGTGGGCTCGGGGCTGCACAGGGCAGGAACTGGACCGGGGTCTCGCCCGGTGAGAACCAAACTGGGGGCACTCCCCAGTTCAGCACATGAGTCTGCATGGCCGGGGCCAGAATTCGATCCTCGGTCCCCAGGGCTACAAAGTGAGAGCCCAACCCACTGCGCCATCCCGGCTTCCCCTAAAGAGTTTTTTTTTTTTAAGAATAGAAAATAATTGAACCAAAAACTAGAATTTATGCTATAAATTCTGTTTTTCATAAACATAAAAACACATTTAAAAAAGAAAACCCACCAGTTAATGGGTAAGCATATTTGTCTAGGACACTTCAGTGCAACATTGGTTGTGATTGGTGAGGGGATATTGGAAGCACCTTGTGTCCATCACTGGGAGAGTAAGTCAAATATGCTAGATACACAATATGGAACATAATGTGGCAATTAGAAACAACAGCTGAGATTTGGTCATAGCAACAAGGAGAGATCTTTTACAAAAATAAAGTAACCGAATGAGATATATACCATCTGAAATTAGTTACGTGAATCAAAAATTCACATATACAAAACAATAAAACAATGTGAAACAAAAAGCTGCACATAAAAATAGTTGCCTGTGATAATAAAACTTATACCTTTAATGAAATATCCAAGGGGCACAAGAATTTGCAGAGTCCTATTCAAACTACCACATGTGCCATTTACAATGGCCCAGAACCTGAAAGGTAGGATTCCTAAACTAAGGCTCTAGAAACCCTTTCATTCTAGCAGCCTCTGTTCTGAGGGGGAATAGTGGGGTAGAGATAAAAGGGAATACAGTTGAAACAAACAAATAAGAGATAATCTTCACAGTGGATTGAAACTAATGCATCTGCCTGGAACTAAGGAGTATAATTAAATAGTATCTGAGATCCAAGAAAGAGAGAGATAGGGAGAGAGAGATAGCACTCTCTGATCCTGACATGGTTAACTAGACTGTATATTCTCAGTTGATGTGGGGGGTTTTGTTTTGCCTATAATAATAGCAGAGCTGACCACCAAGAGAATGTAAACCCAAACACCTAGGAAAAATACTAGTTAAGGATTGCATCTTGGGGATACTGGGATGGCTCAATGGGTTGAGCACTCCCCTTGCAGCCCCAGAGTCCAAGAATCAGGTCCCAGTCCCAGCACTTGCAGACCCATATGTTGGGCTGGGGTGTGCTTCCCATGTGGGAGGCCCCCAGCTTACAGGGGTGTGCCTCACACGTAGGAGGCCCCTGGCCCAGTTTCATCCCTGTGCAGCCCAGTGCAGACCTGTATGAAATGAAATCATGTCAAAAACTAATGACATATGACTATGGAGATTTCTCTGGGCCCTCCCCCCTTCTCTCCAGCTCTCTCTGTCTTTCTCCCTCTGTCTATCAAAGCAATAAAATAAATCTTCAAAAAAAATCACATCTTAGCAGCCTTTCAATTAGTTGTTTAACCCCCAGCACAAATCAAACTGAAAAGTAATAGACTCAAAACTACATAGAGATGTGGATTAATCATGAACAGTATATCCATCACTTGATTAGGTTTGGGATTCTGCAGGCCACAAATATTATGTTCCAATGAGTAAAATGTGACACGTAGGCAGGAAAATAAAGGGTAGTCATAGTACTGAGTATTACAGGTGATCAAAAGTCAGGTCCCACACCTTCACACAATTGAAAATGATTAGAGTATTCCCTTTGATAAAGTTTCAGGGCACTAGATGCTGGTGATCAACTTTTCTACAATAGCTTAGGGAAAGTTAGAAGATCCTAAGCAATAGAAAAATACCAAGACTGATTTGGGAGTTCCCAATCACATGTAACAAAGCATATTCTATTGAATGGGGGGGGATTGTGATCAGAGGAAAATTGGCTTATGAAGGCAGTCTCTAGATGATATGATTTATCAAGAGGCCAACAAACTTGCTGGCACAATTCCACACAAAGACACGCAGAACAAGTTATACATTTTCCAAAGGAGATACATACAGGATGAGAAATGGAAATAAGAATGTATGATTTAGGAGACAAATCACAGCCTTTCTGCAGTCACATGTCCATTGTTTAATCCCTAAGTGATTACAACCAGAGAAGCCAACATTTCCATTTCTACAGAATGAGTGACACACAGTTTAATGTTCCTCTCCCCTCCTGGGAATGTATTTTGCCCAAGAGCCCAAGGAAAGAAGGCGTGTCTGGTCATGTCTCCGTAAAGAGATGCCAGGGACTATGCCAGCTTTGATATGTATTAACTTCCTTCAATGAATCAGGGAAAAAAAGATTTTAAAAACATTTTAGGAGTGAAACAAAGACTATGTGCCAATATATTCTCATTGAACTAGTTTTACTTTCGCAACATTCTTTCTGCTCCTCAGACTGTGGGTAACAGTCAACATTTGAAACGTCTAATGTGGCACAAGCACAGTCAAACTGCCTAAAAATCAGCTGCAGTCAAACTGATGTCCACTGGAACAGCATGGCTGAAAGCCCTGCTGTGATACCTTCCAAATGCTAGGGACCCTTTTCCTACATTGTATTAACATAAGTCCAAAAAGCTAATTTCAGAATTCTCCAGAATTATCTGAAGGTCCCTAGAGTCCCTGCTATAGTTTCATATTACAGAGATTCCCAGGCCTTCACCCACCATTCGATTGATGTCCCAGTAAGACTCAACATGCACAAAGGCTAAACAATTTCTCAAATGACATCCCGCCCTTGAATTTATCCTGAGAGAGATGTTTGCTCCACTCCACACTCTGCTAAAAAGGGAAGAACATCCATGACCCAAGTGCCCACCCCCATCAGTACCCCTGTCCACTGATCTGTGTACTTCGGAAAGGGATAGGCACAGTGTTGCAGTTCTGCCTTCATAGGTTGCTTGTTCCTTCTTCCTTCACCCAAAGGCCCTACTTAATGAACAGAAAGCCAGGGCTCCTCCTGAATCCTGGTGCTGTAGGAGCCCAGAGCCACTTTCCAGGCGGGAGAAAGTTCACAAAAGGGATTTCAGAAGTGGCTCTGCCCCTTGACTGACCTCACTAGGACTTTTTACACCTGGGAGAACAAACAAACGAGCCAATATCAACAAGGTCCTGGCAGTTTATTGCAGAGAAACATAGATGCCGCCCTTTCCACATTGCTTAGGAAACTCTTGTCATTTGTTGAATCACTACAAGGTATTGAGTATGCACATTTATGAAATCATTTGCACTGGATCACATCCATGTGAGGATACTCATATGCATTTAGAGATATAGTGACTAGCTGAGAATGTAGGCTAAAGCCATGCTTATATCCTGGCTGGTTCACTCAGTGGCTATGGAATCTTGGGTCAGTTTCTTAACCTTTTCAGGGCTCAATATTGTCATCAATAACATGAAGGCAACACCATAGAATCTCAGGGAGTATTACATGATCTCTACATGAATGGTGCTTGGAGTGAAGTACATTGTAGGCATTCCACAATTATTATAGTGAATGGGATATGTCTCCACAGATAGACAAAATGATCAATTGACTCTGATAACCCAAACAAACATCAGATTTTCTAGAATCCTATAGTGTCCTGTAAAAGTGCTCACAATTTACCTGATGTGTTTTTTATCATGGATTCATTGAACACACATTTCTTGAGAGATAACCATGTGCCAGACCGCATGCCAGCAGCTGAGAATACAAAAGGGAATGCAATGTGGTCTGTACCATCATAAAGACTACAGTCAAGTTGGGGAGACAGACATATACACACATAACGCCACACACAGAATGGTTTTAGATGGGGAACAAAGGATAAAGGGGGATTAACCTACATCAGTGGGTCAAATTAACATGTTCTCCCCCCCCCCACACACACACACACCTCTGAACATTATGGTGCTGTGTGGGCAAAACTTATATACGATACATACTTACAAACCTTCATTCCTCCGATGGCAGAAGCAAAAGCTAGATCTCCCTATTTCAAGGTAACTTAGACCATTCTTTTTCTCTTTTGGATAGTTAAATTTCAGGTTTTACCCCAACATCCTTCTCCTACCCCTAAGGGGCTTATAAGTGGTCCTGTCATCAGAAGAACAGCATCTAGCTCTTGCTTGGTGTCAGAGTAGCAACCAGCCTTTAACTATACCAAACTGTGTTGTCCTGATACCTGTGGTCTGACCCCTCAGCGTGGAGGTAGTGGCTTTCGGGTACTTGTCTCCTCTGCCCATAGCCTCAGGCTTTCACCTTAGCAATAACATGCACAACTGACAGTCCCAGCTTTAGCCACATCCACATCTGGCCCCTGCTGTGGGCTACCCAAGCCATAGTATCCAATTTTAGCTATGGCAGCCTCCTGGCTGTTTTCTAATTCTCAAATGCCATCCCATACTCCAATTCTAAGTATTCTAAAAATGTTCCTGGATCTTCTCTCTGGATTTGAAGGAGACTTGGGGATGGGCTAGCTCAGCCTGGTCATTTTAGACTCATGAACACCATAATATCTGCTCCACTGAGGATGCCCCTTTTGGGGCAATTATCTTCATCCAGAGTTCTAGATAAGATGTGAGAACCAAGTTCCTTATAATCAACAATTTCTGAAATCATTTGGGGTCTCTGTCCCACACAGGCCTGTGAACCAGCTCCAATTCAAGACTCAGTAATCTTGCTTTCCTCTCTCCCCACCAATTTTCTTCATTCCATTGTATTGGAAAATTATCTTTTTGTTACACTTTGCATAGTCTGTATTCTGAGGCTTATAGTATATCTGTCTTCCTTCAGTCCTCTAACTTCTTAATATTTTAAAGGAATAGTTAATATTTAAAGCAAAGCTTCCAATTTCTCTTTCAACAAATCTAGGTATTACAAGTGAATGTCTGGGCTTTTCAAAGCTGTTGTCTCTGGAAATAGCTTAAAGAGCATGTTTTGGAATTCAGAAACTGAATATAGTCTCCTTTGTTCATGGCTGAGCTCTGCCTTTCTCCCAAAGTAATGGACTCAATGGGCGGGACTGTAGAGCCAGTAAACTAACGAGAATTGAAAGTAAGAAAGAATAAGTTTCAAAATCGTTCCTTCTTTGCCCCAAATTTTTAAAAAGGAATTAACTGCAAAATAATTGGATAACAAAACAGCATTGGGCACATCTGCTCTCTAATACACTTTTGCTATCCAGTGGCCAGGAGCAAGTCACAGGAATATAAAAGCAGAAACTTTCATGAATAGATGAAGCTGTGTCATTACCCTGACTCACAGGGTGAGTGAACATTTCAGCTTCAACAGAAAGGCTTTCCCACTCTCTGCAATAAGCAGGACTGTCCTGGAGAGGCACGCGGTGAAGGACCCTGGAAGGCCACCATAATGACAGAAGCTATAGATTTTTTTTAAATCTCGTACATGTATAACCTAGTTATAGTTTCCAATATCAACCTCAGATACTAAGAACCATTGTTTTATTTCCCCATAATTAATAAAGTGGTTTCCTATTTGTTACCTTCTTTGATTATTTCTGTGAAATAGAAGTATACTCACTCATTTCCACATAAAGAACCCGAAGTTCACTGACTTTCTTAAAGCTGAACAGTGATAGAAATAGGAAGCATACTCAGACCTTGACACTTCAAACCGAAAGGGCTACTTATATTCTTCATCCGTGTAAGCGTTACTCCTTAATTTTCTTCTTTTCTTAAAAATCACTCCTAATTTTTATCCCATGGCTTATAATTCTTTGCTTATCATCTTTATTCTTTCCCAATATTGATAGACTGCAATTATATTACTTTATGCAGAATTGTCCCAGCATTGTTTATGGCATGGCTTGGTTACCCTGAACACCAAGTAATCAAATCGTCCCACCTTCATATTTTATTTGTCCTCAGAAAGCACCTCTAATTTTAAAGAAGCTTGCACTTTTTATGAGAAGCTCATGGGTTCTGCCTGATGTTTTTTCCTTAAAGATTTCTCCTTTGTCTCTTTCCAACTTCCACTCAAAACGCTTAATGCCTCAAGCCTTTCACTGCCCAGGTCATTCCATGTATACCTCTACTTTCCAAAGAATATGCATAGGTCACATCTCACCACCCATTTTCTTAGCAAGATATAGTATCAACTTTTGGAACAGCAAATTAAAAGTAATATCTCTATAATAATTAAGTTCTGCTACATAATAACCCTAAATATAATAGTTAAAACAATGATCATTTATTTAGCTCACAATTCTGCAGGTCAGCAATTTGAGCTATGCATAGCTAGGCAGTTCTGGTCTTGGCTAGTTCAATCAATGCATCTGTCTGTGGTCAGCTGCCAGGTCAGCTGGGAACCAGTTGGTCTAGGATGACCTCCACTGGAATGGCTGTCTAAAATTTGTCACAAAGAAACTGACCAGAGTTTTAATAGAGAAAAAGGAACAGAATGTCAGGATAGCTCAGCAGTAGATCACTTGCCTCACACTTATAAATTCCAGAGTTCAATTCCAGGCCCCAGCCCATGCAACCCTATATGCTAAACTGCACTGCACCTGGTAACTGCTGAGATGGCTCAGTGGTGAAGGTTCTTGACTCCCATGTGGGAGGCCCCCAGTTTGGTTCCCAACCAGTGTGTCCCCACATCCACCTGTGTGGAATGAGAAACCATGTCACAACTAATGATGTATAACTGTGGAGACTGCTCTGGGTCCTTCCCTCTGCTCTCTCTCTCTCTCTCTCTCTCTCTCTCTCTCTCTCTCTCTCTCTCACCTTCTTTCAAACAATAAAATAAAGCTTTTTTTTTTTTTTTTAAATAGAGCAGGGGAAGCCTGGATGGCTCAGAGGGTTAAGCACTCACTTTGAAGCCCTGGGAATCAAGGATTAAATCCCAGTCCTGGCCCATGCGAATTCGTATGTTGAACTGGGGTGTGTTTCCCATGCAGGAGGCCCCCAGCCCAGACCCCACCCTGTGCGGCTCCCCGCCTATGTATATAGAATGAAACCATGTTGAAAACTGATGACATACAACTATGGAGACTGCTCTGGACCCTCCCCCTTCTCTCTGTCTCTGTTTCTCTCTGTCTCTGTCAAAAACAATAAAATCAATCTTAAAAAAAAAAAGAAAAGAAAAATAGAGCAGAAGGAAGATACAGGTTTGAAACTGGGCCACCATCATTTCTGTCACATTCTATTGGCCAAAGCAAATTCTAAGACACCCAGTAAGAATCAAGGATTGGGTAGAGAGACTCTGTCTCTTGATGGAAGATTCTGCAAAAATCACATTACAGCAATAAGGTGGTTTTTGTATCAAAGCTTAAAATTGGTCAAGCAATAAACCTTATTAAGTTTGACTACATGACCTACTCTGCCAGCTACCCTTCTATGAATATACAGTTCATCATTACCAATCAAGCTATTTACCTTTCAAAAGAACAACTATTTAATCAAAACGAGTTTAATTTCATTAAGTTTGCCAAGCACTACTCAGATGTGTAATGGTATGCACTGAACTAGTCATGCAAGTACACAGGAAAATGAGAAAATCAACATTAAGAAGTTTACAGTCTAGTAGAGAAAACAAGTAGGTATATATATGCAGTGATAGAAATAGAAGGCACTAGGGAATTACTAAGGAAGGGTACATTACTCTGAGAAAGTGTCCTATAGAAAGTTAAGGAATATCAAGTATCAGAAAAATCCAGGGGAAGCCGGGATGGCTCAGTGGGTTAAGCATTCACTTTGCAGCTCTGGGGACCGAGGATCGAGTCCCGGCCCCAGTCCGTGCAGACCCATATGCTGAACTAGGGAGTGCTCCCAGTTCAGTTCTCTCTCTGTCTCTCTCCCCCCACCCCACCCCCTTCTCTCTCTCTGTCAAAAAACCAATTAAAAGAAAAAAGAAAAATCCAGGACGTGAACTATTGTATTCTAGCTGTGTGGACAGATAACTCTGAATCCATTGCTCCCAGCCCTGTCAGAAGGTCAAGAAATTACTTCACCGACAGACTTAGGTTAGCATAAATATGATGTTTGATATCAAGGACGATCAATAAGGTAGCATTAAACTGACTCAGCCCACTAGTCCCCTTCCATTACCTGCCATGTAGCGATTCCAGGTAAACCTTTGTTCTCTACCTAAATATTAGACAGTTAACATTATTTGTTTTCTGTCTCCCACATTAATACTTAATACCCTTGTTCCTCTAATATAAGTATTTAGAATCCTAAGGCTATTACATTCTTAATACTGAGATGTGACTTCCACTTCAGTTACCTCGGAAGTTAAGTATTCATCCTATTTTTGAGGTCCAATACCATTCACACGTTCATTCACACAGCAATGATTTATCAAGGACTGGCTATGGCTTAGAACTACTATATAGTGGCAAACAAAATATAGCCTCTATCCTCATAACTCTTATAATGAGTAAAAAGAGACTAGTATTAAAGCAGGAATTACACAAGTGATTTTCAATTATGTTTATATGTTCTATTAAAAAAAATTTAAGGTGGTAAGACAGCAAAATAAAAAACATTTAGTCACCTGAGAGATGAGCAGAAATTGGACCCAAAAGGTAAGCAGAGGGATCCAGACTAAGTGTCCTGCGCTGAGAATACAGTGTGTGCCGAGGCTGGGGGAAGGAGTTTGCATGCTGGAGAAGCAGAAAGGTGGCCAGTGTGGTTGGAGCTTGGTAAAGATGATAATCGCAGGTGATGAGGACAGAGGGGTAGAAACTAGCCAGTCTTCAGGAATGGATCGACACCTCTGGAAAAGATCCTTTTCTCCAAAAGTATGCCAAAGTTAGAGAGACTGTGACTTCAAAATTAACCCAAACTCACAATTTCCTATTTCAATTGAGGTTTCTCACCCAAGGAATATCTAACTTCTTAATCCATAGGTTCACCTTTAATTTTCACTAATCTCCATTTCTCAAATATTTTCTCAAAGCAGGGTAGGGTTAACTTTGATCCAACCAGTCAGGAACTAAGTAGAGTTTCTAGGATATAAAATGTTTTACAGGCTTCTAGGGACTGAAACATCTCCCAGGGCACAGAACAAGGGGTGGTAAAGAAGCAGAACTAGAATCAGATTCACTCTGCTTTCTCCCCCTTTTAGCAGGGTCAAATTAGAAGTTAAGTCCTCCCTTCTTACTGGTTGAATCTAAGGAGGTTAAACTCAGCCCAGAACACTCCAGGGACTCTCACAGCCTCCTTTCTGTGTTATTTTCCAAAGCTTTCTTTAGCTCTAATTCTTAAATTCTTCTGAAATTAGAATTTAGAGCAAATGTGTTTCATATGCAAATATTTAGCTGTTTCTATATGTAAAAAAGTATTTGAAAAGGAAAGTTACCCAATTAATCAATTAATTAAATAAATGAAATAAAAATGGAAACCTTAAAAATCCAAACTGTGTACACTTTGGTTGGGAGTGTATGTGGTTGTGTGTTTGGGGATGCTGGGGAATTGCTGACCAAAGGAAAATCTGGAAGGGAGATTAATCTACTTCTTACTTCTCTGAGGCTCTCATATGTGCAAAGAATAAAATCTCCCCCTCAACGCCCTTTTCTTTTTCTTCTTTATTCTATTGAGTCAAAGAATTGACATGCAACCGTTTTCCTTTTCTCCCATCTCTCCTGTGCTACCCTCTCCCCAAACCAGCCATTGTAATCAACCTGTTTTAGATGCATGGCCATTGTGAGTTTCTCCACCATAACCCACAACTTAATCCTTCACATAATCCAACACAGTTTTTCCTAGACTTATTCAGCATGTAATGCTTTGGTCCACACTGTTCAATTCACCTGAGTTTAAAGAAGACCTGTGTAAACTTTGAGGTCAAAAATTTCTGTACCACTCTTTTCCCCAGGAAGTCACTTTATCTAGGAGTGTGATGCCATCTGAGATCAATTTTCAGAGTTAAAAACATAATGTCAAATTTAAAAACTTTGCATTTTAGGAGCTCAGTTTCTATCTACTCTGGGTTCTATTATCTTAAAACTAGCTAAAAGTTTCCTGGAGGTGACTAAGTTTTCTCAGTCTCCGGGGAAGCTACTATGAATGACTTTTCACAATGCCTCTTCTGAGAGTTCCCAAATTCATTTTTTTCAACCTAAGTGTTATATCCTTAAATACATTCCAGAGACATTCAAATTGAAACAATAAATGAAAATTCTAAATGGAAAGTTTTTAAATGAATAAAGAAATAAAATGGGGGGGGATTTAAAGAGGGAATAAAGTACAAAGGTCAGAATTCCAATCTCACCATAAACGCTAGGACTGTAAGCAAGGAACTTCATGACATTCTTTCAAAAATGAAATGAATTAACACATGTAATTCATTTCTTACCTTCAGCTTTCCTAATATCTAACTAGCTAGCGTGATAATATAGAGAGTAACTCAAGTTGTTCTGTCTTTTAAATGAACTAATGAAAATTCATTGATTTATGCAGTCAGTTACAAGTGTGGGCAATAGCCAAACAGGCAAGTTGCTTGAAGGAAGAAAGAAAATTCTGAGGTCACTGAATTGGCAATTAGCAAGTATTGTGGAAAGAAGGACAGAGGGAAAGGAAAAAGGAGTAGGAAAAGGGCCTGATGAGGCAAATTGCCTTTAATTATCCTTAAAGATTTTCTTCGTTTCTTTTGATGCTGGAAGACCCCCTGCAGTTCCAAAATAAAACAAGCCTGAGTTTTGTTTTGCTCTTTTAAATAGGACATAATAGCCACTGTGGAAACATGTTCTTAATCAAAGGTATTAAACTCCTGGCTGCTCTCCTTCATGTGAAATTGCCTGGGTTCATTATCATCAAGGGGACGAGGAGTTTAGCTCCTCTATTTAGCTCCCTTCTCAGTAAATTATAATATCAATTACAGAAACATCATTTTTATCTTATATCTTAAGCTTATATCTACTGTGGCTAGGGGGAGAAGGGGCGGGGATAACTGGATTCATCTTGTGCTGAAGTAATTTTCCTAACAAAGCATTCATAGTTACTTCCTAGTTCCTGGAAATCAAATTGGTACATAAAATGCCACATTTTGTGAGCTATCTGAATAAGTTAGATAGGAGCTTTACTTAGATTTTTTTGTCTCAGAGATAAGTGTCCAATTACAGTTGCCAAGTCCCTGCTCTTAGGACAGGCAACCACTCAGACAAGACTGCCTGCTGCAGCCAATGCCTGGCAGAGCTGGAGAGGAAAGAAAGAATGTTTCCTTTTCATTTCCACGGCACAGTGCAGTAAATCGATCAACGCCCGTCGACACAAATGCTCAATCTCTGGGAAAAAGGCAAATAAAGCCACAGAATAGACATTAGAGCCAACGAAACCCCACTGTCTGCCTCTTCAAGACTCAAATTACCAGCAAGGTGTAGAGGTAACAGTAGAAAGTCTTAAGAAAACACAAGCCAATGGCCAGCGAACCCAGGGAGCGTGCGCAGATCACCCGGTCCTGTGGTGTCTGAAGTGGTCCAGAATAAACCGAAGCCGGGAGTCTCTTCGACAGCTGAGAATTATGCACAGAAATTGTGCACTGCAGGTGTTTATTTGGGAGAGGGTCTCAAAGCCACCATCCTCATTGCAAAATATTTTCTCCCCTCTCTACTACTTTCATGGTTCCTAAAATCAGAGTTTTCCCCTTACATTTGGGAGAATATTCAGTTTAAGAGGTCACAATTTAATTTCAGGAAAAGCGATAGAAAACTTCACAGCCGGCACCATTTATTAAATGCCTACTAGGTACTTGACATATTATTTTCTTGAATTATTACTATAATCTTACGATGTAGATAGTTTTTATAGCACCATGTTACTCAAGTGAAAATTGAGGCTTAAGAAGATTAAGTAACTTGGAGAACAGGCAAGTGATCCAGGGAAGATCTAAATCCAGGTGTCTGATTGTGAAGCCCTTTCTCTTACTATACTTGTTGGCTTCTATCTGATAATATGTGCTGGGGAAAGGAAACAGGGAAAGAGTGTGGGGGCGTTGACAAAAAGAGCACAAAAAAGGGAGGTGAAGCAGCATCAGAGAGGAGGGAGAATCAGCCCTAGATGTGTGGATTCACAGAAGGAAGAAACCATCTTTGCCAGACTGCCAGATGGATGCACTAACAGTGGGCCTGCTCATCTTTCCCTCTAAACACCATCAAACACAACCTTCTCTTAAGGGCCTTGTGCATGTGTCCACTGACTTGCACAAAACTCACAGACCCTCCAGATGAGCAAAGGAGTTGTAATTCATTAACCAACACCTTTCCATGTCGTTGGTGAATTTTAGTCACATGTCACCCCTCTGAAAGGAACACTCCACACGTTACAGACACTGCAAGGCAAGAGTGAAGAGAGTGCAGGACAGTAAGGTAAGTCATGGCTCTACTGCCATCTGTGCAGCTCAGGGAAAGTTATTTAATTCTCTGTGCCTCAGATTCCTCATCAGAAACATGTGGTCAATAATGGTTCCTCCTTCACAGGACTGCAGTGACTAGCAGATAGAAAATGTTGCATGGATGTTAGCTATTACTTGTAAGAAGTCATAAACCATCAACTGATTTAACTGGGCAGTGTTGCATTTTTCAAAGGTGTCCTATAAAACAATTCCTCTGCCAAATGAGTTTGGAAAACATTGACTAGTTGACCTGCTCTTGCAAATACACAATGTAACTTAGCATATAAAAAACTCCCCAAACTGCAGTCAAGAAAACTATTTTAATATGTTTAACATGGTCATTCCATGAAGCACACCCGAAGGATTTGTTCCAAAAATCTCTATTGAAATATGAGCTAGCACAAAAGTCAGAGTGAACACTAGTGCATCTAACTGCTATGGTTCTACTGTACTTGTTACAGAGTCATACTTCATAAACCAAAACCCCTTTATTGGATTAAAAACTCAGCTGGCCACCATGCAAAACCATCTTGAACAAACTCCATATCCCTTAAATCTAGCTCCTAGTTTTTTAGTTCATGTTTATGAGTCTGTCTTGTCAGAGATACAGTTCAGACTTATCTACCTTCAGATTTCCGAAATCACAAAGCCCAAAACTTTACTGATACTTAGAATATTTGTAGAATAAAAAAAATGAAGACAACTTGAAACTAGAGAGCACAGAATAGTGGATCAAGTGAAAACTTACCACCAACTCAATTCAATCTCATAAACTTTTGCTGGTCCAGTGCACCTCCTTCCAGAAGCAGACACGAAAAGTGCATTAAGAGTACAAAAGGTTAACCAGGAGGTGCTGCCTGTGAAAGACAAAAAGGGGGAAGGGAAGCAGGATTGAGCAGGAGAGTCTCAGACTGCAAAGCACATCTGATCTTCAGCCAATCTAACGCAGAACTCCAGAGCAAGAGCTGCCCAGAAAAGCTTGGCTTTGGTTCAAACGCTGCCAGGAAGGTGGTTCCCTAAAGCAGAATGTGAGCTAACTCTTTCCTCACAGCTGAATGGGAAGTTTTTTTGTGTGTGGTTTTTTTTGAGGAGAGATCAGCAGTGCACTTCTGTAGTCGCCACAGTGAGCCTCTTCTAGGTACCTAACTCAGTAGGTTCAGATATAAGCAAGGCTTAAGTTTTACACTAAACTGTAGTGTAATAGAAAAATAAACCATTTATTTAAATTAATCTAAGAAAGCAGTATGTGAACAGTTCTCTAAGAAAAGAAAAATGGCTATAAGGCAATTGATTGACGTTTACCATGGACAAAGGAGGAGATAGAAAGTTTGCAGACACGTATATTTGCCAGCTCTGGTCTATACTATCCCTTCTGCCAACTCAAATCTCCCTCAAGGTACAGCTGAAGTTTGTATTTTTTATAATTTTCTTGAATACAGTAAGTCCTCACTTAATGTCATTGA
>PVKE010021523.1:0-26436 GCA_004027555.1 Craseonycteris thonglongyai
TATAAGACGACCGGGCATATAAGACGACCCCCTAATTTTACAGTTAAAACATAGGTTTAGGCCTATATTCGCTGTATAAGACTACAGCCTCGGAAGTGGGGGGTAGTCTTATACAGCGAATATAGGCCTAAACCTATGTTTTAACTGTAAAATTAGGGGGTCGTCTTATACGCCCGGTCGTCTTATACGCCGGAAAATACGGTAGCTGTTCAAGAACAAAATTATGTACAAAGGGGGACCCCAAAAAGGCCAAAACGTATAAAAAACTGTGTATTTATTTTTGCATGTTTAAACTTTGGTCACCTTCAAAGTATTATCCATTTGATGCACTATAACTCTAGAGATATTTTTTCCACTGCTCAAAACAGTTTTTGAACTCATTGATTTTGATGCCCTTTAGTGCTTCTGTCATTTTTTTTGCTTCACCTCTTGCACATTAGCAAAATATTTCCCTTTGAGGACTTTTTTCATCCAGGGAAATAAAAAAAAAAGTCACTCAGGGAGAGATCAGGTGAATAGGAAGATTGGAGCACGGGGAACAAAAACTGCTGAACACTTGGTGTGGTATGGGCAGGTGAGTTGTCATACCACATGTTGTTTGTGTAATTCATTCATCATGAAATAGGCAAATGTGTTGAAAAAAATCTCCAAAAAAGATTTCACTGAAGCTGAATGCAGCCTCTCAACAATGTCATATGGTACATTGATTCAGATGGGTTCCTAGAACATTCACCTAACGGGCAAAGTTTGTACTACATGGGGCCCACCCTCCAGAAGATAATTCTGGTTTTCTTTGGAGTCTCCCTTAGTATTTTCCATTATTTCCTTAGGACATATGCCCAGAAGTAAAATTATTGTACAACTTGCTGATATGTATATAGCAATCAAATATTTTTTAAACAAATGGAGAAATGGCAATTTCTCTCTAAAAAATGACAATATTTTCACAAAACACAACCATCCAAACTAACATGTATATAAACAAGAAAAGTTAAAATATTAATCAATAAATTAACTAAAAAGATAAAATGTATTTTAAACATAAAAACCAAATGATGAGCTAAAATTTTATAATACTTGGCATAATTATAAACAGTCATTTAGTTTACCTGATAACATCCACTCCCCCAGTCAGGGTAACTCAGCTTCCTCTCACACTTCATCATGACAAATGCTGATTTCTGAATCAGACAAACTGAATGAGGTCCGTACTTCTCAGCACCATAGTTTCTAAAAAGGTCTGAAGCAAACCAGAAAAATTTTCTTAAAAATTGACTTAGGGTTCAAAGAACAAGAAATTGATGCATTCCATTCTTTGTTTGTTTGTTTGTTTTTTGGTTTTTTTTTTAACTGAACGAGGGGGCTCACCGCATTCAGGAAGCACACCCCAGTTCAGCATGTGGGTCTGCCTGGGCTGGAGCCGGGATTCGATCCTCGGTCCTCAGGGCTTCAAAGTGAGCGCTTAACCTGCTGAGCCATCCCGGCTTTCCCTGCATTCAATTCTTATTTTTTAAAGTTGCTTTAAAAATTAAACATGCTTAACGAAAATTTTCCATTAAAAAAATCAAGAGAAAGAGATCTCCAAACTAAAACTGGATTCTCAAAGGAATTAATGGGATAAAATTATCGTATGACAAACAAGAGATAAAACTGGGCCTAAAATATTTAAGTTAGATGTATAGAGGAAATGGTACTAAGAATCACCTCCACTGGTGCCATAAATAGGAGTCATCTCCCAAGTGACTCATGATAGGATGAGGCCAATGATTTATATAATAAAAGCTTTTTTGGGTACAGCAACTTTTTCAAAACTTCTTGTAGTTTCAATTTATGTCATCTCCTGGAAGTTCATACTGATCTAGTTTCAGATTAAGCACAAACCTGCAGAGGTATGGGGTGGACTCAATGACCTGTAGATAGCTAATGGACAAAGGGATAAAGTTCTTAAAACTCTAGCAATAATTTGCTCCCTTTACACTTAAAAGAAGTTTTATCTTTTGAAAGCAGATTTCAATTAGCCCAATTTGAAATATTATAAAGATGAGGATTTTTTATCAGTTTTGAAAACCTTAAATGTATATATAAGCTAAGAAAGAAAATGTCAAACAGAACTCTTCTATTTCTTTTACTTATGAGTATTTCAAAGTTCTCAAAAAACAGTGATCAGTGTCAAAAAAAAGAGGGTTAGCAAACTACAACTCTGAGGCCAAATCTAGAGGGTTACCTGTTTTTATATACAAAATTTTATTAGAACACAGACACACTCTTCATTTACATACTGTCTATGACTGTTCTGGCACTATACACAAAGCCTAAAATATTTACTATCTTGCTTTTTACAATAAATGTTTGCCAATGCCAGCTCTAAAACAATAAAAGGTGATATATATATATATATATATATATATATATTTGGCAAACCCACAATTGACAGATCTGTGCACATCTTTTGCTTTAACATGGAACTGCTGAGTAGTTGTATCATAATTTATTAAGTAGGTAAGTGACAGAAAAAATAACTGTACAGATCCAGTTAAATCTGCCAGGTCTAAGAAAAAGAGAAAATGGGGGATGCTGGGATAGGTCAGCAGGTTGAGTACTGCCTGAACCACCAGGTCCAGGGATCAAATCCCAGTCTCAGCCCGTGCAAACCCTATATGCTGAATTGTGGCACAACTGGTAACTACCAGGACGGTGGCAAAGTTTCTCACCTCCCATGCAGGAGGCCCCCATTTTGGTTCCGTCCCATGCAGCCCCACATTCACCTGTATGGAATGAAATTATGTCACAACTAATGATGTACAACTATGGGTTCTTTCTCTCTTTCTCTCACCTTCTCTCAAACAATGAAAAAATAAATCTTTAAAAAAAAGAGTAAGAGAAAAAAATTAACATTATGGAAAATTAAATTTTAAATGACTTATTCTGTAATAATGTGTGGAATAGGGCAGTGGGGAAGACTAGATTAAAAATGTTGTTGACCATAAAGAGAGAAACTACTTATTGCTGTATATTAACATATCAGATGTGAGAACATTTGATTTACAAAGGTGGTTAGTATGAGCTACAACTCTTATTGTTGAATACCCAATTACCATACTATATATTCCTTTGATGACCAGTTCTTTATCTATAAAGAGGAAATATATAACATGGCAGTACATCTTACTAGCCATGGGACAACAGTATTATTATTTATTTTTTTTTTGACAGAGAGAAACAGAGATAGAGAGAAGGGGAGGGCCCAGAGCAGTCTCCATAGTTGACATTAGTTTTCCATATAGTTTCACTCCACAGGTGGGCACGGGGCTGCGCAGGGTAGGAACTGGGCTGGGAGCCTCCCACATAGGTCCCAACAAGAACTGAACTGGGGGCACACCCCAGTTCAGCACGTGGGTCCGCATGGGCTGGGGCCGGGACTCGATCCTCGGTCCCCGGGGCTTCAAAGCGAGCACTTAACCCGCTGAGCTGAGCCATCCCAACTTCCCCAACAGTATTATTTTGATACCTGGAAAATGACATGTTACTTCTAAATTACTTAAAATGTACACTCCTCAGGAAAGGAAAATATAGGACACCTAAAGTGGTTAACTAAAAACAGCTCTCCATTGGATCTTGCACTAATACCAATTAATTGCATCATTTAGTTTCTCTTCATCTGTGAAATTCAATAATATCTTCTATACATCTCTGATCAGGTTTTTAGAAGAATAAAATGAAATGATAAAAATGAATGGGCTTTTCAAGTAAAAAGTGTTATGTAGGTTAAGGTATTACTAAAAAGTAGTGTGTATGTTTTACATGTGTAAGTGTATCTTAATAGTTAACAATCCTCTCTATGTATCATGGTTCTAAGCTTGTATTACATAAAGTCATTTAATGCTCACGATAACTCTATGAGATAGGAATTATTATCCCCTTTGTACAAAGGAGGAAACTGAGGCACAGAATTGTTATTTACAAGAGATGGATAGCAGTGGAACCACAATACAAACTCAGTCTGACTCCAGGGTCTGTGCCCTTAGCCACTATTTTACATTGCTGATATGTAATTGTAATATGCATATAACATTTCATTTCATTAGACTACTAACCTGGTTGATTTTCCAATATTCTACAGTCTGAACTACGTTGATATTCACCACTTAAATGCCAACTGAACTCCTGACTGAAAGGGCAATAGTCAGCAATTTCTACTGAACCACCATAATAAGGCAAATCTTCTGTAGGTATTCCATTGAGTTCATCAAAATACTATGAAGAAGAAAAATTATTAGGAAGGCAGGAAAGAAACATTCTTTATAATCAAAACAAAGTCCACAGGCAATTTATAGCAACCTTCTAATACTTTCTATTACAAAGAAGATATTAATGTACTTTTCTTCATACATAATATACCACAAAAATAGTAATATACTACCTCAGAGGTATGTCAAAGTTGTAGTTTTAAAAATAAGCAAGGTAAGTTATTCTAAATTTGTTATTAGATGAAAAGTTTGACTAATGTTTTTAAAGGATGAAAAGGAAGACTTAAGAGTTGACAAAACACAAAACTAATGCACAGAATTAAGACTGCAAATATATTGTATTTCACATGCTTTTAGGAGACTTAATTTATACATTGTTTTGGCCAACTTGAAAAAATAAAACTGAGAAATTTTAAAGGGATAATAAATTATATATGCAATACTTTGAACAACAAAGATACAAGACACCAGATAAAACTTAAAGATAGATAGCACATATTACACCAACTCATTGAATTAATTACTATGCCAAAAATACAGTTGCCACCATATGGTGTATGAAGCACTCAGCAAGGTCAGAAACATGTAGGAAGTTCAAAATTTAGCAGCAACATTTTAATTTAGCTTCAGAGCTATCATTTCTGACTAAAGGGTTCTTTGAAAATAGCAGGCAGAGTTGAGGCTTATTAGAGATAGCCACACCAACAAAAATTTAAAAGGTCAAATCAGAAATTTAGATAGAACACGTAGGGCCATTTCCTTCACCCTTTAAATCCCCCCATTGTCAAATCTTTTCTAAAGCAGAGCTGGCAAACCTTCTAATTAATTGATTGGATTAGAATACTACAGTTATTTTCTTCAAAGAACTTTATTTTCTATGTAAAGTATAGGAAATTAAAGACAAAGACTTTGGAAACTATTAGAAAGAAAGAAATATTCTAAATGCCTCTAACCATTTTTACAAGGCACTGCTAGATATTAATTACTGGCTATCAATTAGTGCATTAGTTATAAAGAAATGCAGAAATTTCTCAGCTTTGTTCAGACTTACAGAAAATAAATGGAACCTCAGAAATGGAAAAACTTAAGAGAATTCACTCTTGTAATTCAAAATGGAAATTTCTTTTTAAAAAGTGGATTTCTAAGATTGTGCCCCAAAGAAGTGTTTTTACCTGGTACTCTGGAGGCAAAGGTTTCGGAAACTTCTGCAGATTACACACTGCAACTGCTCTCTGGTCCTGTCTGCAAGTTAACTGCAATGGATTACTTCTGAGCGTGTCACAGTAAGGGCTCAGCATCTGCCTCCTGCACACAAAGATGAACACCATGGTATAAAACTGTACAGAAAATATTACAAGTCTACTCTAGAGTTTATCTTTCCATTATAACTTCAATATTTTAGTAGCTTAAAACTAATTGCTAAATCAGGTTATAAACTTATTTTTCAAAGGGAAAGAAATGCATAATATAGATATGAAAGATTAATTAATGCTAGATGATTACATTATTTCAATGTTATTAAACAGTTCTATTTATTTCTTTCTTCACTTATGCCAATAAAATGGAGTTTTTAAGACCTGGTTTGCATCTTTATGACAAATAATGAAATTCCAAACCTGACTTAAATATAAATCTTCATAATTAACAAATGGAACCACAGAAACAGATGAAAATTATGTCCTCGCTGTCCTGAAGGTAAAAAGAGTGAAATATTATCTATGCCATCATATAGTTCAAAGAACCCTATCTGACAATTTCTTAAATTGAAAACATCTGCAACACAATTTTGTTTTCCTGTGCAAAACAAAGATTGTATGAGTATTCCTATTTGTTACAACTTGTTCAGTCCTCAGTTAAATCTAATCTTGGAAGTACAATTTGGAAAAAAGGGTCTTGTAATTCTCCAAAAACACCAACAAACCTATAACCCTGATCAGTCATCTTGTTGAGAATTATAATATAAACTACATTAATGTCATGATAGCAATGCTATAAATGAAACTGCAGTATTCCTAAATAATACAAATCCTATTAAGACTGGTCTGTCAAATTGTAATAATGTGACTGATATTTTTCCTCTTCTTCCACATGCTCATTAAGGAAAAAAGCGTAGACTGGATTTCTTATTTTAAGGAAGACTAATACTTGCCTCATTTAACTTTATACATATAGCAATCAAACACCTCTAGGGAATTATTGCTTCTTGAGACAAAATGTGTAAAACACCTACCAGTCTCTGATAAACTTGAAGCACAGTATAATAAGAAGGCAAAGGTACTGAAGTCACTACAATGGCTTAGTTTCAAATACCAGCTTATTTGGTGCTTATTTACTTTCCTAAGCTTCAACTATAAAGCGCTCAGTATGTAATGCATATAAGCTATTCAATAAATGTAACTGTACTGTAAATACCAATTTTATAAAATCTTGGTATAAGGCAATTTTATAACTTTCTCTAAGGTTTCTAATGAATGTGATTAGTAGATCTTACTAAAGTACTTTGTCAATACCATGAAATTCATTTCTTTTCCCTACAATAAAACAGAACATAATATTCAATTTAAATTAAGTAAAAATGAATTTTGTTTAAATAAATAAAAAGGAATAAGGAGGTTAAAATATACTGATATTTTAAATTCCAGTTAGAGTTGTTCAGGATTCATGGCTATAGCACTTCCCAACAGAACTTTCTGCAATGTATCTATGCTGTCCACAGTAACCACTAATCATATAGTAGTTAGTAACCACTTGAAATGTGATCACTGCAATTAAAGACCTGAATTTTAAATTTTATTTAACTTGAATTAATTTAAATAAAATTTATATAGCCAATTGTGGCTAGTGGAACCATATTGAACAGCGCAGCTCTAGAGCTGATATTAATGTAAAACAATCTAGGCAGAAGATTTGGATAGTTTATTATTTTTAGTTATTTTAAAACATAGAAAGAACCTTATTTTGTGCATGCATAGATTCAAGTAATTCAAATGAGTACAGCTCTATTTATGCTCAGCCATTCCCTTCTCAAACCAGTCATCCAACAATGGAGAAGGAGAGGTGTTAAAGCTGAAGTTAAGCATCAGCCCTTGTGCTCCAGAAGGGAGGGTCACACTGAATTCTCTACAATAACTTAGAAATATTGTCAGACTGGGCTGTCCTGTTGGACATCGATGCGTCACAAGTAGGACATTGGAATGCTTTTGAAAGGAGTTAGCAAACGTCAACTCTTGGGTCAAATACTGCCCATTACCTGTTTTATTTTTCTTTTTTGTTTCTCCCACGTCTTTGCAAATAAAACATTACCAGAATATGGCCATGTCCATTCATTTTGTTTATGGCTGTTCTTGATGTACAAAAGCAGAACTCAGTAGTTATGACACACTGTACTCATCCGATCTCCAAAGCCTAAAATATTTACTATCTGTTCTTTTATAGAAAAAGTTTGCCAATGTCTAGCTTATGGTTCAAAGGATAGGAGAGAATTCAGGGACCAACTGTTTTAGTTTTGAAGAGTGGCAAAGACCAAAATCCCCTTCTGTTTTAGATTTTAGGTGACCCTATAATTGGGACTCAAGGGGAGCAGAGTTGTAGCTGTGAAAAGAAAAAACCTCTCTAACCTCTGGCAACTGCAATGTTAGCTACCTATTTCCTATAACTCACTGGAACAGAGGTTTCCAAACTTTGTTGTACACCAAGCTTGTCTAACTTGCAGTTCACGGGTGGCATGTGGCCCAGGACAGCTTTGAATGCACTCAACATAAATCCATAAACTTTCTTAAAACATTAGGAGATTTTTTTGGTGATTTTTGTTTTAGCTCATTAGCTATGGTTAGTGTTAGTGTGTTTTATGTGTGGCCTATGACAATTCTTCTTCTAGTGTGGCCCAGGGAAGCCAAAAGGTTAGACACCCCTGTTGTACACTGAAATCACCTGGGGTTCTCTTAAAAAATATCAATGCCTGGTTCCCATTTCTAACTGTTCTCATTTATTTGGTATGGGGAGTAATATGGACATGGAGATTTAAAAAATCTCTTTAGGGGAAGCTGGGATGGCTCAGTGGGTTAGGCGCTCACTTTGCAGCGCCAGGGACCGGGGATTGAATCCTGGCCCTGGCCCGTGCGGAACCATATGCTGAACTGGGAGCTCCCCTAGTTCAGTTCTCTCTCTGTCTCTGTATCTCTCTCTCTCTCCTCTGTCAAAATAAATAAATAAATAAAATATATATTAAAAAAATAAAATAAAATAAAATAAAAATAAATAAAAAATCTCTTTAGATATTCTAATGTGCAGCAAAATTTGGGAACCACTTCACTAGCAGATCAAGTTGTAGTGCTGGAATTAACTAGCTGTCCCCAAAGAAGCTACAGGTACTGTCTGCTACTGCTCATTAGCACCACTTCTCATAGCAGGGTTATAACTCAGATGCCAAACTCCTGACTATAACTGCTTTGAGCTAACCCAGGTGAGAAAAGATAACAACATATTCTATAGCACAAGAAGTACCTATGACTTAATGGGCAAGGTACTAAAATTGGAGCGAGAAGTTAAAAGTACCAGCTCTGTCCCTCATCAGCTATACAACCCTGGGCAAGCCACATGTCTCAAACTTTTTACTTATCAGTAAAATTCAAAAGTACTAGTTCTACTTGGAGGGTTCCTTTTGGGAATAATGAGACTATAGTATTTTAAAGTTCTATTGATCATAAAGTGCTAGATGAATGAAATAATTCAATTATATTATCCCCAAATGTAGGTCCACAGTCTGAATGAATCACAATAATCTGGGAAACCTTATAATAATATAATATGAAAATAAAATATAAGTTCCACTTTCACTTCCGGGAAGATGGAGCTGTGTGCTTTTTTCCTTTTCCTCTCTCTAAGTACAACTAAAAGGTCTAGACATTATAAATAAAACAAACATAAGAAGACTCTGAAAGGTAGAGGGAAGAAGGCAGGCCAATTAGAGACCTTGGGACTTGAAGATTGAAGTGGTGATGAGTTCTTGCAACAATGTATAGAATGACTAGGCAGAGAATCAGCAAGGATATAAAGGGATTGAACATAATCATGAACAGATATAATCAATATTTACAGAACACTGAACCCAAGAGCAGAATATACATTATTTTCAAGTTCTCATAGAATATATACTAAGATAGACTATATCTTATGCCATAAAACAAGCCTCCTGGTTGTGATATTGTACTATAGTTTTGTAAGATGTTACTAATCAAGGAATCTGGATAAAGTATATATGTGATCCCTGTATATATTTTTTACAACTGCATGTGAATCTGAAATTGTCTCAAAATAAGAAGTTTAAAAAATACATTTATAATACATGCAACATAAACATGTGTGTATGTGTGCCAAAATTGGAGACTGTATTTTATAAAAAGCTTGCTAGGTGATTATGATATGCATCTATATTTGAGAACCATTATTCAAAAACATCACATGCTTTCTTGATACTGAATCAATGGTTGCATCTACTGAATTAACAGTTGCATCTATGCTTATGAGTGAATTTTCTCAATAAAACAAGAATGATTAACAATTTTGCAATATATGTATTTATGAATTATAATCTAAACAGAAATGCTTCATGGCTCTGGCTCCCACACTGTAGGTTCTTTTAATATATTATTTAAAACAATACTGCAGCTACTTATTTTACCACCAGACATCATTGACAGTTGTTTAT
Organism: Craseonycteris thonglongyai; assembly: GCA_004027555.1. Taxonomy (NCBI): domain Eukaryota; kingdom Metazoa; phylum Chordata; class Mammalia; order Chiroptera; family Craseonycteridae; genus Craseonycteris; species Craseonycteris thonglongyai. The sequence goes on from PVKE010021523.1 coordinate 9,955, forward strand.
GCATTTTGAAACTGAACTACTTAGACCACATTTTGAAAATGGTATCATTTTAGGCTCTAGGTAAAGAACAAAATCAGAAATAACTGAGTTATCAAAGACATTAAGAGAAAAGGTATTCTCACTTTTTTCTCTGCTGATCAATCCAGAATTTACAACTCTTCCTGACAAAGTCACAGCCCATTCCTTGGCCCCAGTCTAACTTTTCAGCCATGCTGTAATTAGCTTTATACCACCTGCAGAAATAATTCAAACAAAGCACTTTTTACTACCTTTTTAAAAAAACAATTCTAGCACACCAGTGACAAATGTCAACAATGAGCAAACTATGACCTTAAAAAGGACTTTGGGGTCATTACCACAGATGAGCATCACTAAGAAAGCCTTTACTACATAGGCACTGTCACACAGGGTCACTGGAGAAGAGACTGGAAAACTTCAGGCTTATAGTGAGGGTACTTTCATATTTGAAAAACACAAGAACAGACCACATTTCCACTGTAATTTCCAAAGATGATAGTCACAGAGTAGAACATGGTTAAGGTATAAGACAAAAAGAACAAGGGACAAAGAAACAGAATGAGAAAGAGAGAAAAAGAGAAGGGAGTAAACTGAGGAAGATAATGGAGTCACTAGTTGGCCAGCCTTTACCTAATCTGATTCAGTTGGCCCTAGTTTCTTGTTTCTCTGGCCTTTAATCTGTGACATCCTATCAATACAGGCCTGCTTGTGACCAAATATTACACCATTATAAGACAAATGAATATTATTTTCCAATACTTTAAATGCTCTCATTTCAGAAAAAAAGAACACATTCATTCAGTATCCTGGCAAATTTAATCAAAGTCAACAAGCTTACTTTTATTAGGTTTTCTTCTTTATTCGTTTACAAAAGTTATAAAATTACGCAAAACAGTTTCTTACTTGTTTGTATTAAAGCTTTCCCCTTTAGCATTAACAAAACAGTAAATAAAAACATAGGCTCAAGGGCTCAGGGAATGACAAGAACCACACCCTCAACTCTAACCACCTTCCCACAAAATCAAAAAAAGCAGAAATATGTGATAATGGATCTTTCAAACGTCCTCTCCTGTCAAAGAACTGAAGTCTCTTACTCAGAGGAAAACCTAAACTAATCTGGAGAATTAGCAGTCTTTTTCTGAAGGAGCAACTTTAAGCTAAACTCAGAAGGATGGGCCTAAGTTACCTGAGGGAATTGGGGGTGAGGAGTGGGGGCATTGAGAAGCAGTGTCTCTTAGTGGCATTCGTGGGTTGTGAATTCAATTTAGTGGATTTTATTTTATTTATCTTTTACAGTGAAAATTTTTTGTATTTAGAATTAGCCAGTGGGACTTAGTTTTTAGATGATCCCAATTTTGTTGGCATCATCCAAAGCATCATAGTCAGGAGCCAGTCAAACATATGCCTTCCTTCTTCCAATAGACCTGATCAGGGTATTGACCTTGGCCACATTAATGTCATAGAGCTGCTTTGCAACCTGTTTGATCTGGTGCTTGTTGGCCTTGACATCCACAATGAACACAAGTGTATTGTTGTCTTCTGTCTTCTTTATGGCTGACTTGGCAGTTAGGGGGAGCATAATGATGACACAGTGGTCAAGCTTGTTTCTCCTGGGGCACTCTTTCAAAGATATTTGGGCTGTCTTCAGAGTCTCAGTGTCTTGGGCCTTTGGAAGGTGGGTGATGTGCAAATCTTGTTTGTTTGTTTTTGTGGCTGAGGTAGCTTTTCAGCACTGCTTTCTTTGCCTTTAAAGCCTTTGCCTTGGCTACGGCTTTGGGAGGGGGAAGGACTTCCTTCTTAGCTTTCAGTACTATCTTCATTGATGTAGTAGATTTTAATAAACAATTCTTTCTCTCTCTCTCTAAAAATCAATAGAATATCAAAACAGGACTGCATCGTAGGTAGTAAGGATAAACATTGTTTCATGAAACTTAGTTTAGCTTTGTACATAATAGCTATACTTGGCTGGTACTTACAGTGTCAAGCACTGTATTAGGGCTTTATATATATATTAACTCATTGAAGCAACATAAAACTCAGTGAGTAGGTATCACTCTTAAGCCTGTTTTACAGATAAAAGAACTAAGGCAGGGAAAGTCGGATGGCTCAATGGGTTAAGCGCTCACTTTGAAGCCCAGGGGACCAAGGACTGAATCCCGGGCCCGGCCCATGTGGACCCATATGCTGAACTGGGGTGTGCCCCCAGTTCAGTTCTTGCCGGGGCCTATGCGGGAGGCTCCTGGCCCAGTTCCTGCCCTGTGCAGCCCCACGCACACCTGTGGAGTGAAACTATATGGAAAACTAATGCTGTCAACTATGGAGACGGCTCTGGGCCCTCCCCTTTCTCTCTGTCTCTGTCTCTGTCTGTCAAAATCAATAAAAATAAATCTTTAAAGAACTAAGGCAAAGATACAGCTAGTAAGTGGCAACCATTACCACTATCTAATTTCAGAACATTTTCATCATCCCGCCAAGAAAATAATGTACCCATTAGAAGTCACTCCCCAGTCCCTGGCAACCATCAATCTTTGTATAAATTTGCAAATATTTTCTTTTATTTTTCAACTTGTCTTTTAATTCTCTTGACTTCATTCCTTTTTATGGCTGAATGATATTCCATTGTATGAATACACCACATTTGTTTATCCATTAATCACCTGCTGGCCACTTGGGTTGTTTCCACTTTTTAGATATTATGTGTAATGCTGCTATGAACATCTATGTACATGTTTTTGTGGGGACATATTTTTTATTCCCTTGGATACATTGTAACTGGGTGTAGAAATTCAGAATCATATAGCAAACCTATGTTTAATATTTTTAGAAACTGCTAAACAGTTTTCCAAAGTGGCTGTACCATTTTACATTTCCACTAGCAATGTATGAGATTTCAATTTTCCCACATCCTCAACATTTGGTATCATCTTTCTGACTACGGTCTTCCCAGTGGGTGTAAAGTGGCATCTCACTGTAATTTTAATTTGCATTTCCATAAAGACTAATGATGCTGAGAATCATTTCATGTGCTTATTGGTCATTTGTATAGCTTCTTTGGAGAAATAGCTATTCAAATCTTATACCCATTTTTAAATTGGGTTCTTTTTATTGTTGACTTGTATGAGTTTATATATTCTGGATATTACACACTTATCAGATAAGATGATTTGCAAATATTTTCTCCCATTCTTTGAGTTATCTTTTCACTTTCTTGATAGTATCCTTTGAAGCAATAAACTTAATTTTGATGAAGTTCAATTTATCTATTTTTTTACTTTGGTTGCTATGTTTTTGGTGTCAGATCTAAGAAATACCTGCCTCAGCCAATATCATGAAACTTGACACCTATGTTTTCTTCTAAGAGTTTTATAGTGTTAAGTCTGACATTTATTTAGATTTTTTATTCATTTAGAGCAGGGGTCTCCAAATTATGGCCTGCGGGCTGCATCCGGCCCACAAGGCTGCTTATCCTGCCCGTGGAGACCTTTTTATCTGAATAAAATACTAAATAAATAATTATAAACAACATCTATGTTTTGATTCTTTTTTATTTGAACCTCGTGTGTGTAGTCGGCCCCCAAACTGCTGTTTGATAGTTAATGCGGCCCCAGGGCTAAAAAGTTTGGAGACCCCTGATTTAGAGTAAAATTTTATATGTCATCTGTGGTAGTGGTTCATTCTTTTGCATATGGATATCCAGTTGTCCAAGTACCATCTGTTGAAAAAAAAACTATTATTTCTCCATTGAATGGTCTTGGCACTCTTGTCAATGTATTTGTTCTTAATCACTACACACTCACATACACACACATCACTGTATATGGTCATATGTATTTCTTACTCTGTGAACTACTATACCTCAACATTTCTACACTTGGGTAGAATGTGTGAAGGCCTCTGGGTAGTAGTAAGGGCCACTTAAGATGCAGAAAGACCAATTTTTAAAAATCTACTATAGTAATTCAGGCAAAAGATAATGATGACCTTGATAAAGGCAGGGGTGACCAAAAACGTAGACAAATTCTAAGGATACTGAAGAGCTAAAAATCAAGCAAGATTTATGACTGATTAGCTGTGGGGAGAGGAAGCTGTCAAGAACAATTCCCAGGTTTCTAGATAGACAAATGACAATTTATTTCACTGGGAGAAGCTACTCAGTTGAGCTATACTCAAGTCATATGGATTTATAAAAGTTAATCACCATGTCTACAGTTATAAAATATTGCCAGAAATGTAGTTCATATCACCCTTGTTGCTATTGTGTTGCCTGAGAAAAAGTAAAAAATGCTTTAAAATACACCAGTGTCATGGTTTTATTGATGACTCACACACTCCACAGTATTTCTACATCCTACTGGTATCCTAAAGAAATTGTTTATAAAAGGGCTAGGAATAGGTTGTTAAGCAGAGCAGCAGGACCACTTGTTTATTGAGGGATAAATGAGAAAGAGTTATAATGGCACTAAAAGGAATTCAGTGGTATTTTTCTTCTTTCCTTTTCAAATATATGAATTCCCTAACGAGGTCCACTGTAAAGTATGAGAAACAATGACAACCTCATAGCAAAGAAAAGAGTGTGTAGGCTGTGGTTTCTAAAAACAATTCTCCATTAAAAGGAACCAGTGCTGCTTGGAAGACTGGCTGATGACCAGATGTAAGACAGCACACACTGATCAGCCTAGCACATACAGCCACCAGCAAGCAAGGAAGCTCTCAAAAACTAACCCGTCTTGTCAAAAGGACTCAGGAGCCAACAAAGAAAAAGAATCCCATTGGAGTCATTTAAAAACAGTGTTCTAAAAAAAAACAAGAAAAAGAAACAGTGTTCTACTGCTTTACCAGAAAGTCTACTGCTTTAAAAACCAGAAATCTATACATCACCAATTTCATTTATAATTTAAAAAATTGGTTAGTTTTTTCTTTATATTAGCATGGCCTCTACTTATTGGGAAAAAAAAAATCTCTTAATATCGGGAATTTTGTTCTACTCATTTCTATATGTCAAGGTGTCAAATATTTATTGAATGAATACATGTAATTGTTATAGGTAATGAATAGCTAACTGCACAAAATTCAAAGAATAAATATATTTTATGTCAGTGTAAAATATCAGTATTTTCTTAAGATAATATTCATTTCATCTGAATCTTAATGTTCATTTCATTTTAATAAACAATTTATAATGAACAATAAAATAATATCACAGTTGTCTTACCCAGTGTCCTCCATTAATGCCAGAGTGATTTGAGAGACAACTCGGTTCTGGGTATGAGAACCAGTCATTGCTTCATTCTAAAAATCACCAATAGATTTTAATTAGAAGACTGGACTCTTTGCAACACCCAATAACTTACAGAATTATTCTGATGTATATTTAAAATGTCTCAAGTGTGACAGGCTGATGAAATACTCACTTAAAATAGTGGAATGCATAAGCCTTCTTTAAAATAACAAGATTGAAGCTTAAAGCAAAATCTACTTTCTGGCTCATATATCTACACTGTGTACAATTTTTCCTTGAATCGCAGACAACCAGCATTTAGAACTCAGGAATGAAAATAAACATAAATATTTGGTAACAGAAATAATGTAAAAATATTATACTATCTAGGCAAAGTAAAGTGGGTGGTTGAGACACATGCCCAGGTAATGGCGAGGGTGGGATAGGGTAGGGTGGGGAAAAGTTACCTGTGTTACACAGAAATGCTTTCATAGCCCTGAACTTTATGGTCATAGAACTATACATTAGTATGCAAAAAGTATCACTGAATCAATTACAGGATCAAAGGATTTGCATGAGGGACCTAAAATATCATCAAAGTCTACTATCTACTCAATGTTTTAATTCATAGAACAAAATTCCTACCAGTAGGTCACCTAATGGTAGGAACTTCACTGACTCTTAAGAAAACATAGTCCATCTTTGTGGAGCTCTGATTATTTTCTGAATCTTTATGTTGAACACTAGACGGTCATCTCAAGTACTTTAATATCACCTTTCTAAAAAACAAACAAACAAACAAAACAGTTCTATAGAAAAGAAAATAAACTTTCATTACTGGCCAATCTATAGCTTTTTAAAGGGGATCACTTGGAAAAAATTGTTTAAGGAAAATAAAGACACTGAAATTCCCATGGGAGAAATAAATGTGCCTTCTTCCATAAGTTTCCATCCCTGTTACTTTGTGAAAACCTAGATAATAAGTCAACACAAGCATTAATTTCACTCTTTTCATAATTTTGCAAAGTCAAGTCATAATATATGTAAGCTGCAACTATCAAAAGAGGCAAACAAACCTCTAAAAATAATATATTATATATATATCCTTTGCCCCAGAAATTCACTTCCAGCGATTTAACCTTTCTCTTTCTATGTAAACAAACCTGACCTTGAGTTAACTTTCTAATTCTGCTCCTCTGGAAACCTAATAAAGGTGGAATGTCAACTGTGTTACCAGGCAACAGTACATAATGAAAAAAGAACTCCTGATATGCCTTTGGACTGGGGATTGACTGTAAGTGAACATGAATACCTACTGATAAGCCACAGTTTGGGACTTATCGGTGGGCAGTGACTCTTATGGGTATGTCTCTAATAGGGATCTACAAGTTATGTTCCTGGAACTATGAAAAAAGATATTGGTTCTTATTTGGGACAAGATACGTCTAAGCCAGGCTAGTTCTTCCAGTATTTGATATGGTCTTATTATCCAGTATTTGAGCTGGAGGGGGAAGAAGAGAGGCATGAATGACAGCTCCTAGACTGCTGTATGGAGCACAAGCACAATGTCTGATGACCATGCTCACATGCCTATGTATCCTTCTAAGTAAGTGAATGTTTTTTCAGTGTGACATGCTTAGGTCTTATTCGTTTGACTGTTTAGTTGAACCTAAGAACATCCACCAGAATAGCACTCCTAGAAAGCACTGCAGATATAAATAAGTTGCTCATTATAACATTTTTCAAATAAAAAATTTTAAGATTATTCATTAATAGGAATGTTATTACACTCATGTAATACTATATAGCTGTTAAAAAATAATGCATAGATCCAATGTACAGTCTATTTTGCTACAGCATGTGTTTCTGTAATGTGAATGAGCTCATGTGAGACTGGCAATAAGGAAACAGTATCATAACAAAGAGTGATATTGGTTTATAATTATTCCCTGGATTTTAATGTTTTGTACAATGGAGCAATAGAAGCTAAATACAAAGTACAATAAGATAGCTAAACACTGCAGCACAGTAATGCTGTATGTACTATGCATGATGTCTGTTCATTTCATGCTCTTCCACTTGGCTTAGTATGGACAGAGGCTCTCTTCGAACTGCTTATTGCATGGTTCTCTCTAATTTTTGTACATTTTATTCTTTTTCTCCATTTCTCAGATTTATAGTCTCCTATCCAGCTATCATTTCTTTTTGTTGTGGTTGTAGAAATACTAGAGTAAATAAATACAGAAGTTTATTGGAAATACGATGCCTTTTTAAACCAAGTTAGTACTTTTATTATGACTTAATTCTTTTACTAGTGCTCTGGTATTTGGTTTTTCCCACAAGTCTCATTATTTTTAGTGTTCAATTTTGAAGCAAGGGTTTTTTTTTTTGGGAAAGTATATACTGGGTTACAGCAGAAGCACTTGTACTCACTTAGAAAAATGTTTAAGATATATAATTAAGTAGTGAAAGCTGCACAAATGAACCCATTTTTTAAAAAATGTGTGTTACTGTATGCATCTCTACATATGTATATACCGGTAACATTTCTGAAAGTATATATAAGAAACTTAGTGATTACAACAGGAAAATGGATCTGGAAAGATAAAGGGCATAAGGGAATTAAAACTATTTTTTTACTTTATAAGCTATTATACTGTTTGAATAACTTTTACCATAAATAAGACTTACTTTTATTAAAGAAAAATATGTGTAGTAAAATTTTAAAATAAACTAACCTCTAATAACCGCTTTTCCCAATGGTTGAGCTCAGTGCCCATACCACCTTGATTTTCAAGTTCCATTCCCTCCAGAACCGGACAGTTAAAATGTTTTCGTGCTTCATCCTAAGAATCAGAAAAAAAATATAGACCCTACAAAAGTACAATAAGGTAATGGCAAACTCTTTATCACATTGGATATCATATAGTAGACATTAGAGGATGTGGATGGCTCAGTGGGTTGAGCGCTCGTCTTGCAGCCTTGAGGTCCAAGAATCGAATCCCAGCCCCTGCCTGTGCAGACCCATATGCTGAACTGGAGTGTGGCCCCCAGTTCAGTTCCCGCTGGGGTGAGCTTCCCATGTGGGAGGCCCCTGGTTTGGCCACCAGCTAGCAGGCCCCTAGCTCACAGGGACATGCCTCACATGTGGGAGGGCCCCAGATGGTTCCTGCCCTGCGCAGCTGCAGCACCCACCTGTGGAATGAAAACTGTAGAAAACTAATGCTGTCAACTATGGAGACTGCTCTGGGCCCTCCCCCTTCTCTCTGTCTCTCTCTCTCTTTTTCTTTGTCTCTGTCAAAAACAATAAAAATAAATCTTTTAAAACAATAAAAATAAAGTTGACATTAAAGAATTATTTTGGTGAGAACAGAGAACATCTTTTAAAAATATGTTTTGTTTTGTTTTTTTAAGATTTATTTTATTGTTTGAGAGGTGAGAGAGAAAGAGAAGGGGTGAAGGGTCCAGAGCAGTCTCCATAATTGTAAAGGGTGTCCCAAAATTCACGCAAGAAGTACTTTTGATAGAAAACACAGGTTTATAATTTAAAATTGTAAATTTTCATTGCTCAACAATGAAAAAGCGTTGTGCTTTCATGTAGCGCTCCATTTTTAATAACCCTGAACTGACAGCTGTCACACTGTCTATTTTTTCGTTGGCAACACTACCGCACAAATGATGCAAAATTCAAATCTTTCGTGAATTTTGGGACACCCTTTACATCATTAGTTGTGACATAGTTTCATTCCACACAGGTGAATGTGGGGCTACATGGGGCAGGAACCAAACTGGGGTCCTCCTTCATGGGAGACAAGAATCTTCACCGCCATCTGATGGTTACCAGTTGCATTACAGCTCAACATATGGGTCAGCATGGGCTGGGGTTGGGATTCGATCCCTGAACCTCGTGGTTGCAAGGCAAGTGCTCAACCTATTGCACTATCCTGGCATCCCTAAAAATACAGTTCGTAATTTAATTAAATAAAATATTTCGATGTTGTCACACTCTTCTTTGCTAATAAATTACTATTTCTCTTCATATTTTTTCTCTTTGAAGATTCTGACTTTAAATCACATATATTTCAAAAACATTATAGCCTAGTATGATTAGCATTTGCAACTTTATGTCATTAAAACACAGGTGGTTTTGTGTGTCCTTCAGTTAGAGATTTCCAGAGATGGGGAATATGCCAAGAGCAGTACAAAAGTTCAGAAGACAGAGAGAGGTGCGTTTATTCAAGGAAGAAGAAAGGGACAACAGGTTTCTGTCATTACATAAGAAGCTAAATGGGACTCTGTGATGGTTCATTCTATGTCAAATTGCCTTGGCCACAGCATCCAAATACTTGGTCAAACACTACTCTGGATGTTTTTGTAGACTCTGAGTAAAGCAAAAATCCTCCATAACATAGTTATGTCTCATCCACTCAGCTGAAGGCCTTAACAGAACAAAGACTGACCTTACCTGAGAAAAAAGGAATTCCTCTAGCAGATTGCCTTTGGACTAAAACTACAACTCTTCCCTGATTCTTCAGCCTGCCAGTCTACTCCATCAGATTATGGTTTCTTCACACTTCCACAAGTACATGAGCCAATTCCTTAAAATCAATTAATCCCCTGCCCTCTCCCCTCTCCCTCCTTCTCTTTGTCAACACATCTTATTGGTTCTGTTTCTCTGGAGAACTCTGACTAATATAGACTCCAAATGAAATGGCCAGCAATTATACAAATAAAACTGGTAATCATAAGAGATATCACATAGAGGAGCACTGGCCCAAAGCAGTGGGTAGAATGGGCACCAGGAGAGTCACTGCCAACTTTCCATTTCCTCAGATTTCTCTGGGCCTGTGGCTTTACTGCACAGCCTTTATTTTATTTTTCCTATTATAGGCTCTAAAATTTAATCATGAGTTCTTAAACAATCATGGTTAGCAAAGAAAGGGCCATAATGAAGGAAAAGAGCAGATGGCTCATGAGACATTAATACATTCAATAATACTTACAACAACATGAGGTGTTACTAGGAGATATACAGTGTGAGGAACTATTTTATTATCTCGAACATCCCATAATCTCTCCACTTTTCGAACTACTTTATCACTCCATTGATATAATCCAAGACTGCAATTAAAGAACAAGACAGTCACTTTGGAAATTCACCACACTTAATGTAAAAGTATTAATATCAATGAAATTAAAATATCTTAGCTTACTATGCATAATCATGAAAAGTATTTGATAACATTTTCTAATTTAGCCTTTTCAACAACCTTATCAGATTATCATCACTATTTTGCAGATTAAGAGATAGAAGCTTAGAAAGATGAAGTTACTTGCTCAAGTCCACACAGTTAATACTTGGCTAAGATAACAATGAATTATTTCCCCTTTTTTTTTTTTTTTTAAAAAATATTTATTTATTTATTTATTTATTTTTGACAGAGAGAGAGAGAGAGATACAGAGAGAGAACTGAACTGGGGGAGCTCCCAGTTCAGCATATGGTTCCGCACGGGCTGGGGCCAGGACTCGATTTCCGATCCCTGGCGCTGCAAAGTGAGCGCTCAACCCACTGAGCCACCCCGGCTTCCCCAGAATTATTTCCTTTTAACAAATTTATTCGATAAAACAAAAGCAAGTCCAAAGAATATACAAGTATATAAGGAAACAAACAAACAAAAATGGTGGCACTTTAGTGGGAAAATATAATTAACTTAGTAACTGTGCTGTGAAACACGTTATCCATCTAGGGGGAAAAATGTTAAAACTGTATTTCATTCCATACATAGAAATAAATTCCAGACAGATGTCAGCAAAAATGGCAGAGTAAGGGCCTTTGAAAATTCTCTACTTCATGAAAGCAATTAAGAAAAGTAGCAAAATTGGCCAAATAAACTTTTTCAGAACTCTGGAAATTAACCAAAGGCTGGTAGCAATCCAGGAAGCACTGAAGAAAAACAGATGAATCTCAGTAAGATCAGTAGGCTTTCTGGTGTTTTCTCATGTCCGATCTCCAGTCCTATGGCAGCCTTGAAAACCAAAATCCCATAGTCATGGTGAACACCAGCAACCTGGCAGCCACCAGAGGGGGAATTATGGAATTAACTAGAAGAAGGTATAGAAAACAAAACACAAACAAAAAATCTAAGATCCAATTATACATCTACAAGAGACATAGTTCAGACTTAAGGACACAAATAGGTTGAACATAAAAGAATTAAAAAAATATGCCAAACAGTGCTCAAGAGAGCTGGAACGTCATATTAGTATCAGACAAGATAGACTTTGGAACAAAAATTGCTACTAGAGACAAAGGAGGAAATTTGATAATGATAAAAGAGTTCATTCACCAAGATGACACAACAATTATAAAAATATATGTGCCTTATAGAAGAACCAAAATACATGAAGCAAAAATAAATTTCAAATGGACTAAGGCTATGAATGTAAAAAATTCAAATAATAATTTACTTTAAGACATTTAAGATAATATTTTTATAATCTTGGGAAGACAGATACTTTCTTAAGCAATAAAGAAAACAACAGATGAATTTAATGATCTATAACTCTTAAAGAAAATATAAATGGCCAAAACCTCACTAATAGTCCTGGAAATACAAGATAACATTTTTAACCCATCAGATTGGCCTAAGAAAAAGCTCCAGTACTGGTAGCATATCCAGTACTGGTATGGTTGTAACAAAAGCACTCATACATCCCTGATGACAGTGTGCCATGCCACAACTTTAAAAAAAGGTAACATGGCAGTATTCATTAAAATTTATAGTAGACATAGGTTTTAAACCAGCAATCCCATAGTGGGGAATCTATCTTGCCCAAATACAAGCACTACTACAAAAGTAATATATTTATTTATTATAGAAAATTATAATGAACATCAATTTTGATTTTTCCCTATAACCTACCGGTAAATAATTTTTTCAGGCCTTTTCCCTATATTCTATCACTGACCTTATGAATCTCTCATTCTCACCAATAAAACAAAATATAAAGAGGCTATTTTTTCCCCAATCGTTGTTTTATGAAAATTTGAAACACAAAATGCTGACAGAATTGTATGGTAAACACTTGTATAGCTAATACTCATTACCTTAATTCTACAATTAACATTTTGTTTTATCTGTTGTACCATCTATCTGTTCATCTACCCATGCCATAGAGAGGTTATAAATTCCTTTTATCTTTTTCCATGGCAAGGCAATGTTTAAACATAAACAGTAAATAGCACCAGCAAGAAAATAAACAGCTTTTACCTTATTAATAACTTCAATATCCTCTTCACCATCCACACTTCAAGATTAACAGTTCCTCCAAATAGATTAGGGCCAAATCCAACTCTTTATATGTCTAACAAATGAATTCCTTATTAGTCTGTTATTTCCATTTATACTATAAAATGCTTGCTTTTGAAGAATATCCTCAATGCAAGAAAGCACTGAAAATTATTAGTTTCACAATGGTTCTTGTGCATGGGTATCTCTCTCCTCCTTACCTACATCACTATGTAGATGATGCCTATTTCAACATTTATATGTTCCCCTAACACAATTCTTAGGAAAGACTTCTATACCACCAAACATAATCCACAAAGGAAAACATTTATTTCTACAGTAGAATTTCATTTCTTCAACATGTACTTTAAAAAAATATTATGACAAAGTGTTATCTGCTTCAATATTTATTTAATTCTAGCCATTTTGATAGAGGTCTTTGAATTTAAGTAAAATATAAATAGATTTTAAGTATAAATATTATTAATTTTTAATTGTATACCCATATACCACTGCTCAGATAGACATGGAACACTGTCAGCAACCTCAGAAAGGTTCCCTTGTGCCTTTTCCTAATCTATACTCAACTTTATTGCATTTAACAGTTAGTTTGTCCCTCAAATACAACTAAACTGTCTTTAATTGTGTTTTTAAATTCCATACAAATGGACTATTTGACTTCTTTTGTTCAATGTTATATCTTGTAATACTCATACATGTTATTGCATGTAGCAATAGTGTATTCTTTTTGTAGTGCTTTGTAGTTTTCAATTATAAGAATATATCACAGTTTATTTATCCATTCTACTATTGATAGACTTCTGGGCAGTTTCCACTTGGGGGGTATTAATAACAAAACTGTCATGAACATTCTTGTACATGTCCTTTTGTAGATACGTGCTCTTAATTTAGAGATTCATTTTTATATGAATGCATGCAAGTAGTTAGCAGTTCTATGACTACCGGTAATATTCTACATAAAATTCTTGATATTTTTTAGTGTTTCTTAATATTATTTATTTTAAGCCCTGGAACTCTAGATCACAGCTAATATGCTGTCCTAAATATCAGTTTACAAGTAAATATGTCTATGTATAAAGCAACAATTATAAACCAAAATATAATCAACCCTCATTTTCCCATGGCCTGACTATACTGCAAAGTAATACAAGTTACAATATAGTGGGAAAGAGCCCTGACTGTCAAGAAGAGTTTTGGGGATTTGGACAAGTCACTTAGGCTTTCTGCACAATTCAACTGCTTCATCTGTAAAGTGAAAGGTGAAATTAAATGACCTTTTATACCCTATCTTGTTTTAATAGCTAAAATTTTCTTAGGCTAGCCATAAAGCCACTATTATTTACAACACCTAACATGCCATGATTATCAGATTCCAGTCTTAGTACCCTCCATAAGAGAACAAGAGCAAAAATAAATACCTATAATTAAAAAGTGGGAGACCATTTTTAAATCTTGAAGTTAAAGGATTTCCATCTTTATCATGGTAGAATGCAAACAGCCCAGCAGAGAAACCCTGTAAGAAAAAATTTTAAATGTCTTACAGTGAAAAAGTATCAATTTTGATTATAGATATAACATGCTGCTATCAAAAGAGAATACTGATAACCACATACAAGCACTACACCAGTACTTCCATGGAACTTCTCATATTGGAACTGGACAATAATTAAGTGTTCCATATTTACAAATTTTAAATTCCAACTACTTGAGGTTACTATAAGTGAGGAAACCAAAAGTAATGATAAAGATATTCTTTAGTAGTGATACAGACAATGTATTTACTTGTATAAGAATATGTTTATCACAGTTGATCTTCACATGAGCTTACTACTCTATAATTGTATCCAGGAAATGCTACTATTGAGAACAATTAACAACATAGTTTAGAGTAGGGGGCAGTGACCGATCCAGTGTGATTCTAAGAGCATTTATAAAAATTCAATCTTGGATCCCAAAATCCATATTTAATATATATCTATACTTCAAAAAAAAGAATGAAAATGTGTGTATATGTGTGTATGCATATGTGTACACTTAAGAAAAAATTATTGAAAACATATGTATATCAAAAGGTTAGCTATGTTGCTAATAGGATAATATTAAAATCATCCATATTCCCAAAATACCTTTACAATGTAAATCTGTATGTTTATAATCACATTTTTAAATACAAGTATTTTAAAAAGTCTTTAATTTTAATGAGATAATGTATACTTCACACAAAGACATTTAAATTACTATTCTCTATCCGTCCCCTCCAAAATAAGATGAGAGAATGAACAAAAAAGTTGACATTTGATATCTAATTCATTAGTAAGATTTCTTTTCTTGCTTTATTTCCTAAACAAAGCAGTTTTGTAACTATTTCTTCATGAATGTTTTATACACTGAGAATACATTATAGCTTATATTCAAATTACTAATAATCAAAAATGATCACTTAATTTCATTGGCAAATTTCTTCGCTTATATAACTGGGTCCTCTGTATCATTCAAGTCTTGCCAAAATGATTAATGGAATCCAGATTATTCTTTTTTTTTTTTTTTTAATATATTTTTATTTATTTATTTTTATTTTTGACAGAGAGAGAGAGAAATACAGAGACACAGACAGAGAGAGAACTGAACTGGGGGAGCTCCCAGTTCAGCATATGGTTCCGCACGGGCTGGGGCTGGGATTCGATCCTCGGTCCCCGGTGCTGCAAAGTGAGCGCTCAACTCACTGAGCCATCCCGGCTTCCCCGAGATTATTCTTTTATTCCTCTATTTCTTCTTATTTTTTAATCTCTGAAGATGAAAAGGGCACTTAATGGAGTCAGCTAAGAAAAACTAAAGTTTTTAATACACAATTCACTGAAGTTATACAAAGCTTAAAATAGGATGATTTGCCTCATTTGTTATAATATTCTAAATGCACATTTCTTCCCACCCTATCAACTAGAAAATTTTCCTAAGCACTCATATTTCTGAAGGAATATCTAATATTCAAAGTACCATGCATGACTGTACTTGACGGCTATGAACATATTTAACTTTACAGAAAGTACCTGCAGCTGTTAAACATTTAACTCTTACCATCCTACAGGATGGTTTTTGAGACTTAAATTAATCCTAAAATTTCTTAGGTTTTTACAATCTTTACAATTCAAATATACCAAAAAATTTTTTTAATCTAACAGAAACGTGTTTTCTTTAAGATAATTTATTAGTTTTGTCATATTTTAATTTTTTTTTAAGAAATAAAACACTGCAGAGTAAATACTGCTGAAGCTTCATTACCTAAACCCTTTCTCCTCCCTCTCTTCTCAAAGGTAACCACTACCTTGAAGTCAATGTGCATAACTCTCATATATGTTTTTATGTTCAATGGTGTCTCACTTTAATTTGATATTATCTAATTGCTAAAGTAAGTGTGATTACCTTTTCATACATTTGTTGGCCAAATGGATTCTTTCCTTTTGTGAATTGTCTATTCATAACTAATTTATCTCATGTCTGCTACCTCTGCATTCATGTTCATTTATGAACTAGACTTAAAACTTGTTGTTTTCCTCTGATTCCCCCCATCAAGTATCTATAGATTTTAAAACTTAAAGCTTAAAATGTTACCTAGAATCATGCTGGTCTTTCACCATATTTAGCAGGTTCATCTTACTTGTAACAATAAAAGAAAAATAGATGATCATTTTAGATTCTAGTGCTATCTGGTTACATTATAGTTTTGTTTTTTGTTGTTGTTGTTGTTGTTTTTTATAGAAGACAATATTTAAAGACTTTATTTTTATTTATTTTTTGACAGAGAGAGAACTGAACTGGGGGGACTCCCCAGTTCAGCATATGGGTCCGCATGGGCCGGGGCCGGGATTTGATCCTCAGTCCCCAGGGCTGCAAAGTGAGCACTTAACCCACTGAGCCATCCCAGCTTCCCCTACACT
>PVKE010021524.1:0-26438 GCA_004027555.1 Craseonycteris thonglongyai
ACATTTCTAATAATTAATATTTCAGTATCTTTTTTTATTTTGAAACATCTAGAAATGTAATAATTTTTATTATTTAACTTAACCTAAACAAACTTTAAGGTTCTAGGTTACCAAACAAAAAAAAAATTTGAAAACCACATTTAAGCATATATAAAAATATATCATATATATAGTATAATTATTACTGAAAAGTTTTATTGACAAACTTTTATGTTAGCTGTGTTTATTTATTTTGTAAATAACTCGGGGAGATTCTAAAATTAATTATTATCCAAGTAAATTTTTGTAAGCCTAAGTAAAATAAAAGATGCTTATTAATGTTAATAACTATAAAATACATATCTATTTAATCTAAAAGTTAAACCAACCTTTTAGACCCAGGTGAAACAAAACTTAAACCAACCTTAATAGCAGATATTCTCTTAGCTCATGTGATCCTGAAAAGTATGTGGGTTAATCTTTATTAGTTGTTTAAATTTATATAAGCACTTAATAATTGTTTTTCAAAACCAATTAAATATTATAAGCTGGTAGTACCATCCAGAGGCAAAAACATTATCTCATACATAAAACATAGACAAACATAGATATCAGAGATTATACACATAAACAGAACTATCAAACAGGTGCAAAGAAGACTAAAGATCTATTTGATCTGGACAGTGTCAAGGAAGCGGGAAAAAAAGGGCAGGGATCTGGCCTGTAAGATTAGCTCCTTGTGTTTTTAAACGTCCTTTTTTTCCCCCTCAGTAACCTCAGCTTCAAGGAGTGGTGGCTGCGTTTACATTCCTGGCTATCTGCAAGACCTTAAAAGTTACTGAGAGCCAGACAACTCTTACCAGATTTTCACTTTTGCCAAGCTTCTGAAGATAGAGTGGTGTCGACTTATTTATTTACTTGTTTATTTAAATAAGATAGCCTAAGAAAGAGTCCTGTGGGATTGATGAGCCAACTCCCGTCTTCCTGAAGAAAAAGGGAGCTGGCACAGGTCACTGGTTGGTCTGAGCAGAAGATTTGAAGGCATCCCTATGAATCTCCAAGAACCAAAGATGTCCTAGGAGGACAGCGTGGCTGTATATTGTGGGGGTATTTCCTGCATAAAATGGGCTCTGGGGTTCAGGACCCCTGTGCCTACAGCAATTCCTGGCTCCACACAGGTATCCCCAGACATAACACTCACCAGATGGTCTCTGACTTGTCTCTGGAAACTTGGGGTTACAGGACATAGGGATAGAGTATAGAAGAGGATTCTAACTCCTGTAAAGAGTAAAGAGAGGTCCCCAGGGAGTGGTCCGGGCTTCCCACTACAGAGTGTGGCCCCAGCCAAGAATCATCAATTCCCAGACACTTCCTTCAGGAGTTCTCAGGAGACTGGGGGGCGGGGAAGGAAAGGGGTCTAACAGCACACGTGGATTCACCTAGGACAAGCTGCTGCCACCAATTGCTCCACATGCTGGAAGTTAGGTACCCCAAAGAAGGTAGAGTTCCCCAGGGAGGGAGATAGCAGTTCCTAAATGGGCCATCAAATGTAGAGTCATGGCCGCTGTTGCTCCTAGGTTGAGAAAGAATTCAGACAGAGTAGGAAGAAGAGAAGCAGTTTGTCGGAATACACTCAAGGAAGAGTGGGCAGTCTGAGCGGTACAACTGCAAGGATGAACTCCGGTAGCTAGCCTTATGTAATATAAGGGGAAAAGCATCAATCACTGTTACTAGGGAGTTAGGGTCCTGGGCTCTACTGATTGGTCAGGGCTAAGGCAGGAAGCAACTGATCATGGCTTGGGGTCCTGGTGTCAGGCATGGCATTGTTCAGTCCTGTTCACAGGGGATGTGATCTGTGGGGCTGTTCCACTTCCGTGAGTCCAGAACTGAGGCCAAGATGTTACCTTAAATTGACTGAGACTCTTGTTCCTATGGTTAACAGACCCGAAGCCTTGTTCCCAGAACTTACTTTGATGTTGTCCAGAATCTGATATCCTAGGGGCTTAATAGTTAAACGGAGTGAACATACAGTACGTGTACAGGTAGGTAGGAAGGTCTAAGGGGAAGAAAGCAAGTTATAGTTCTATCAGGCTTAAACAAAGCCAGCCTGGAATAAGGAATATCAACTGCAGGTTTTAACCCAGGGCATTATACTCTCAGAATGCAGCTGTTTGTGGAGCCATAACCATGGGCCCTGAACCTGCCAAGACTTTTTAGCAGTAATTTTCTAGATAGGCTAACCCTACATGAACAGAATGTGCTTCCAAGCTCTCTCAGGTTATTGGTAAAATTATTTTTTTTTTTTTTGCGGTTGTAAGACTGAGACCTTTAGAGGTGTTTACTGGCTGTCAGCCAGAGGCTGTCCTCAGATCTAGAGGCCATCTGGGTTCCTTGTCACATAGGTCTTTGTCAAAGCCAGCAGGAAAGTGAGGAAGAGCAACTCTGCTACTAGGATGAAGTCTCAGGTAATATAATATAATAACGGAAGTGATGTATCTATCCCATCTGTCTAATAATGTAATGCAATTATGGGAATAACAATCCCATTACCTTTGCCATATTCTATTGGTTGGAAGCAATTTACAGGCTCTACCTACATTCAGGAGTGTAAGGAAGAGCATTAATAGCGGAAGCAGGGAGAACTGGGAATGATCTTAGGAACTATCTGCCACCTAGAACAACGAGGGGTGGAAAGTAGTGAATACATTCTCCTCTCCTCTTCACCCAGGAAGACAATTTTAGATGAAATCTTGTTTTTTTAAGATTTATTTTTATTGTTTTTGACAGAGAGAGACAGAGAAAAGGGGAAGGGCCCAGAACAGTCTCCATAATTGTACATCATTTGTTTTCTACATAGTTTTCATTCCACAGGTTGGCAAGGGGCTGTGCAGGGCAGGAACCAACCAGGGACCTCCCACATGGGAAACACACCCCGGTGAGAACCAAACTGGGGGCACACCCCAGTTCAGCATATGGGTCCACATGTGCTAGGGCCGGGTTATGATATGCAGACTCTGGAGCTGCAAGATGAGCACTCAACCTGCTGAGCCATCCCAGCATTCCCAATTTTAGAATTCTAAACAACTAATCAAGGATCTAGAAAAACAAGGCCTAGTTACCTACAGTTATGTCTAGATAGATAATGTACTCTAGAATTGGCTTTCCTTCCTTCCATGTTTTAGTTTCCCAGTTCTCCACTCTTATTGATTGGGGTCCCTCCCAAAATCAACTGTCTGCACATAAATTATTGTCTCAGATTCTCATTTCTGGGAGGTTAAGATAGAAGGAGTGAATAAACCTGTATAAATGGTACATTACAACATAGGAGAATAAGCAGAAATTTCTCCCCCCCACAGAACAATCATGCCCCACCCCTTCCCCATATAATTTCTCTAGACTATCTTTAATGAAGCAATGCTAAAAATCTTCATGGAAGAAAGCATGCAAAAGGATTCCCAGGTACAGTATCTTAACTGTCTCCTTCATAAAGCCAGAAGTTGCCCTGGAGATTCGATTGGGCTAGGCAAGTAGAGGTCAATTCGTTTCTATTGAAGAGAGAGAACTTTATCTAATATGAGTCTGCCAGGGTTTGGCAGCTCAAAAAGAGCAACAGAAGGATTTGAATATAAAGAAGAAAACTATTGAAGAACATTTATCACAAAAATATCAGTTTCTTCAGTTATCTCTATTTTCATGGTGTCTGTCACCTCAAGTGGTGACTAGCCTTCACTTTACTCCGAGTGACTATCATTCACTCTACTTTGGCCACGGTATATGTCAAGTCATAAAGATGACGTGAGATGATTGTCAGGTGTATGTTTGGTGGTGGGGACAGGGATGGAATCACAAAGAAAAGAAAACCATGACTTGGGGGAGAAGTTATATGAAAACCATACGTATTTGGCTAGAAAGGAAAATTAATGGAGTGCTTAAGAAAAGGACTTGAATCGGAGTCATCTAGCACAGTGAATGATTATAATCCTCACATAAAATTTCTAACATGATTGTCTTAAGAATAAACTGGCTACATGGTCAGAATTCCCATTTCTTTTTCATCGGGCTGATACTTTTTGAAATGTCTAAAGACAGGTGGTTACTGTTCTGTCGAATGTATTGTATGTACAGGCCCAGCACTGAGCTAACTGCTTTGTATGCCATTTCACAACATCTTTATGAGGATAGATGCTATTATTATCCTTTCCTCCTAAGTGTGAGGAAACTGTTAACCAGAGCCAAGACCCAAGCTTATGTCTGCTGACTCTAAAGTTAAGGCCTTTAACTGTTGCATCGCATTGCTGCCTCAGGCTTCAAGATAGAGAATTTCAAAAAAATTCTTTTTAATATTTAAAAAGAACTTAAGGGAGAAGCCGGGATGGCTCAGAGGGTTAAACACTCGCTTTGCAGCCCAGGGACCAAGGATCGAATCCCAGCTCCAATCTGTGCGGACCCATATGCTGAACAGAGGTGTGCCTTCCATGTGGGAGGCCCCCAGCCCAGCTCACACCCTGTACAGCCCCTGCCCACCTGTGTGGAATGAAACCACATCAAAAACTGATGACATACAACTATGGAGACTGCTCTGGGCCCTCCCCCTTCTCTCTGTCTCTGTCAAAAACATTTAAATAAATCTAGAAAAAGAATTTAAGTTTTTTCATATCTCATTTTAGTCTCTTAAATTTATGAGCTTAAAACTATGCTCTTCTTTGGAAAATGCAAACTAATCTACAGTGACAGAAAGCACATAGGTGGTCACCTGAGGATAGGAATGAAAGCTGGGAGGGACAGGAGGCAGAAGCAAGGAAATACAAAGTGTCATGCAGAAACTTTAGGGAGTGATAGATATTTTCACTATTTTGATTATAGTGATAGTTTCACAGTTATATACATATATCAAAAGTGATCAAATGATCTTTTAAATATGTGTAGCTCAATGAATGTCAACTATACTTGATATTACACATGAGGAAGTAGGTATCAACAAGGTAAAGTGTCTGGTCCAATATTAGCCAGAGAGATGTTAGCAGAGACAGGACAAAAATACAATTTTTAAGACTCTTAAACAAGTCCTTTTTTCCCCCTTTTCTGGTATTATTTCTCATGGTATCAAAAGGATTTTAAGAGACATAAAATGTGACAGAGGATTGTGTTTAAGAAGAATTCTAGGTTAACTTATATATGCCATCCGAGCACTAGAAATCCATCATGAATTTATTTGGTGAAAAAGTTCAATACATCTTTTTAGAAGTTTGTCATCATATGTAATCTACTGAGAATTATGTATTTTCTAATATTGTGTGACCAGCAGGGGGCAACTAAGTACTTCAGAAATAGCCTCAGGGATGGGAGAACAAATTAAAATGGGAGACAGCATTCTCAGTTGTGTAGAAGAACTAACTTCCTTCTGAAATGATCACTAATGCCTAACCACACATTCTCACAGCATTGAATTTGTGAAGATAATTAGAACACACCCCTAAGAAGACTGATTACAAAACCACAGTCTAAGGCCTATACAAGACCCATTGTTTTGGTTGTTTTGTTCCCGCCCCCTAATTTACAAGGTTCTTTGCAAAAATTTATGTATGTTATAACCAATGATTATTTTTAATTGTTAACTTTATTAGGGTGACATTGGTTAGTAAAAGTTACATAGTTCCAGGTGTACAATTCTACACTACTTTATCTATGTGTTACAGTATGTATTTTTTAAAGAATTTCTTGTATTATATAAAATATAAGCATTAACTTATTTCTGTAGGTTATTCTAGGATTCAGCTGTTTTACTTGACATTCTAAGATCAAAGTAAATAGGGTTTGCACAGAATCTTGTTCTTAATTTAAACTTTAATAAAGTATAACTTTTCTGATCTCCTTTTATAGAGACTAATTTTAAGGTTTTTGTATTATTCACGGTTTTCCAGAGAAAAAGAATCAAGCTAACATCTAAAGCTATTAATTCTTTTTCCAAAACATACAAGTAGCTCCATCCTAGTTTAGGCCACATTTAGCTCCTGCCTGGACATTAGCTCTAATTATCTGTTTCTCTACCTTTTTCCCTTTTGTCCCGTTCCAGCTCTCTACAGAGAAGCTACAGTGATCTTTTTAAAAAGCAAATTTGTTCAGGTCACTTATCTGCTAAAAACCATCCAGCTGTTTCCCCATGTACTCTGAATAAAATCTTAAACACTAACCATGCCTGTGGTCTCCTGTAGAATCTGGTCTGTACTGTATTTACTTCTTCAATTTAATGTCTAGCCATGCCTATTTTACTCACCACTGTATATATTTATTTTTGAGCATAATTTGACCCTCAGAGGGCCTTCAATAACTATTGAAAAATTAAATAGCGATGATGACTTAAATTTTAGAGATAACTGTGATGAAATGTCTTACTGGAGATTACACTCATTAGTGATTCCTATGCTACAATTATGTTGCTCAGGAGAGAGGACTAGGCTAGAGATAAAGTTGATGGATTGAAAAGAATAAGAGCACAAGATCCATTGTCTCCTCTTTTTTCTATACAGAGTAAAAAGAGAAGAGGGCTGAGTATGAAATTTGGGGGCTATTAAAGAAATAGCAGAGAAAAGTAAACTTGAAAAAGAGACTGAGGAGTCAGAAAGGTGGGAAGAAAATTAAGAGAATATAATGACATAAAAACAAAAGGCAAAGGGAATTTCTGTGCAAAGGCAAATAAGAAACATATAACAAATTTGCCAATTGGTGATAAGTGTTATGTGGAATTAGTGCTAAGGTAGCCCTTAGGAGTCAAGGGTAAGATGCATACACAAAAGAAATCAGCAGGCCAAGAGAGGCTTTGCAGAAGTAACAGCTAAGCTGGTTGGGTCCTGGTAGCCTTCTATGCTGAAATATACAGGCTCATGTTGATAATAATTCAGAAGCCAGATGTGGACTCAGTAGGTAACGTTGACTTTTTAAAAAATTACCTTTTCTTATAAAAACAGTATTTTATATGGTAGAAAGTCAGAAATTATATATAAGCAAAACAGAAAAATAAAAACAACCATTTCCTTATCCAGAGATTACCACTGTTAGCAGCTTACTGTGTATCTTTCCATATCTTTATTTTTCCCTATATATGCATATAAATATATATAAATACATATTTTTAACCAAAGTAGTATGATATTCAATGTGCAGTTTTGTAACCTATCTACTCCTTTTTAAAAATTAACAACCTTTACCTTTGAAGTCAATCAATTTTCCTCTTAAAACAAAAATTCAGATTTTTCCACTAGTCTCCAAAGTATCTTTTTCTTGAAAATTATTAATAAAAAAATAAAGAACTATTATTTATTTTTTCTTGTCTGTGGGAACCATATTTCAAGGTTACCAAATAGTTCCAGATAATAAAGGCAAACTCTAGTTTATGAAGGAAAGTCAGAACATAAAAGAAATTATGGGGGAAGCTGGGATGGCTCAGCGAATCAACTGCTCGCTTTGCAGCCCTGGGGAGTGAGGATCGAATCCTGGTCCTGGCCTGTGCAGACCCATATGCTGAACTGGGATCTGCTTCCCATGCGGGAGGTCACCAGTTTGGTTCTCGCCTCCCTACCCTGACTTGAAGGAGTGTGCTTCCCATGCGGGAGGCCCCCAGTCCAGGTCCTGCCCTGCTCAGTCCCCACCCACCTGTGTGGAACAAAACCATGTTGAAACCTGATGACATACAGCTATAGAAACTGCTATGGGCCCTCCCCCTTCTCTCTGTCTCCCTCTGTCTCTGTCTCGCTGCCTGTCAAAAACAATAAAATAAATCTTTTTAAAAAAAAGAAAAATAAATTATGGGATTAGAATTATTTTGCAAGTCTCATTGAAATTATTGACTCATAAAGGTTTTCAACAGGTGTTAAATAATGAGGTTTATGTTTGAACTGGTCATCTGTGTGGTATCAAAGTAATGCCATACAAATACCTATCTAGTCACAAATCTATGAAGTAGGAATGAGATGCCATGTCATTAGTTCAATTACCACCTAAATATCAATAATTGTGTATCAATCAAATAGTGTGAAAGATGCTTCATAAAAATGTACTGTCATCTTTAAGTATTCTAGCTCAAATGTTTAACATGAATCCACTAAGTCTTTACATTCCTTTCAAAGATATTAGCTTTCAAAAAACCTTTATTACATTTATTAGAAAATCAAAGATAAGATGTTCTGGGTTGCTAAGCAACACTGTGAAGGCACAAGAATAAGAAAATGTATGCATTACTGTGTTGAGCTTAGAGATCAATTTTATTTTGCTCTAATTTATTGTCCTTAATAACTTTGCCAAGTGTGGATTGGTTTAGAGTGTTGAATCCATGTATTGTGAGAGGAGGTCCAGTTGAAAGTCTTACCTGAATGGAAAATAATTCTGAAACTGCGTCCAGCTTCTGGTTGCCTAAGAAGTGGCTTTCATTCCCACATCACATGTGAGATCCTGATATGTAAATTAAGGATGGTATAGAGTCTTAAATCTGTTTTCATGACTGAAGGTTATACCTCGTCTCCTATAATTCTCAGAATTAGGGTAGCTGTTGCAAAAGCCTTGGTATCAAAGGAAGGTTGGTAGAGTGTATGGTCTGTGAGTAATTTTCTTATAACTGAGTGGAGTGAAAATACGGTTAGTAATATCATGTAGAATGTAATATTCCCCCAAATAGAAATCATAATATGTATGTTTTTGAGTTATTTAATTCTCCTAACAACACTGCAGAATAGATTTTTTTTAAAACTCCAATGATGAGAAATAGAGCCTTGGCAAGATGACACAGCTAGTAGATGATAGGGTTGGGATTTAAGATGGAGATCTATCTGACTTTATCATTGGCACTGCTCCCTTGCACATCACCCTATATCAGTGAGTGAAACTTATATTAATGAACTTTATAACATTGACTGAAGTGATTTTGAGATTTTCTTTGGATCCAACTAATAGTAATACTAACTGGATTTTCACTGCTAACCCAATGGGAATATCTATGCATGAAGTGAAAGGACTTAGTTCTTGTCAAATATTAGCACTGACGAAATAAAATATTAACAGAATACTTTCGATTTTTTTTTCAGGTAACAGTCAGAGCTATTCAAAGCAAAGCCTAAACTTTTACTTGACATTTTTTTGCTATTTTTTATGAATTTGACAGTTGTGCATTTGGAATCTGTTCAAATTCTATTTGTAACTGAATTATGTGAATGCCAAGGAAGTCAGTACATCTGCTTCTTAGCATCTCTAGAGTAATCTGTATTTGCAGAAAGCTTTATGTAAATTTGAACATGTTAATGTGCTTAATCTGATTTATTTACCACAGGTTATGTGATGTTAGCCTTTCATAAGGGCTTAATGGAAGTTTGTAGTAAATAACAGGTAGCACAACTTGATTTTAAATTGAATAATTTTACTTAAAAATATAGAAATCATAAGGACAAAATGATTACTATATATGGTTAAGGGTAGAAAAGTAGTAGTTGCAGAGTATATTTCCATGGACCTGACCTACAGGTAGAGAAAACAAAGTAACATACCTTGAAGGTCTTTTTTTTTTTTTTTCCCCCGCTATGAAACATAGGCCCAGTTATAATTTAGCATATGTGTCTCTAAGAAACAAGACATTAAAAAAACACACATAATTACATACTATTATACCTAAAACAATTAACTATATAGTTCCTTAATGTCATGTAATAGCTAGTCAGTATTAAAATTTCCCTGAATGGCTCACTGATGTATTTTTATAAAAGTGGTTTGTTTGAATCAGACTGTAAAAATGGTCCACACATTATACTTGGTCAGTTGATGAGTCTAAAAATTTTTTTATTTTATTGTTTTTGACAGTGAGAGAGAGAGTGTGTTCATGCAAGCCCAGAGCAGTCTCCATAGTTGTACGTCATCAGTTTTTGACATAGTTTCACTTCACAAGTGTGTGTGTGGGGAGGCTGTGCAGGGTGGGAACCAGGCTGGGAGCCTCCCAAACGGGAAGCATGCCTCAGTGGGAACTGAACTGGGGTGGCACATCCCACCCAGTTCAGCATATGGGTCCACAAGGGCCGGGGCTGGGGCCGGGACCAGGACTCAATCCTCAGAACCTGCTCAACCAGCTGAGCCATCCCAGCTTCCCATG
Organism: Craseonycteris thonglongyai; assembly: GCA_004027555.1. NCBI lineage: Eukaryota > Metazoa > Chordata > Mammalia > Chiroptera > Craseonycteridae > Craseonycteris > Craseonycteris thonglongyai. The sequence goes on from PVKE010021524.1 coordinate 10,106, forward strand.
AGTCTATTTTAATCTATAACAGGGACCTCCTTTGTTTTTCCTTGTCTTTATTTGTTGAATAAAGGTAATTTTCTTCTAGAATTTTTCTGTTTTTAGTTTAGATCATTGTATCCACATGGTATACTACTTTTGTAATAATTTCAGAAAGTATTGTTAGCATGTAAATTATTATGTCAGGCCCAAGACTATTCGCTGATAGAAAAAGGAAGCTAGTGGGAAATAATCAACCATGTGAGATCACCAGCGTTGAAGCCTTTGGCCATCTCTGGAAAGGAGCTGACATTCAAAGATGAAGTCTTCTACTGAGGGCTGCCAACTCCAGTCCATTTCCAGGTGGGTGTTATAGGAATTACAACTGGAAAAACGGAATTGGGAACCTGGTCTCAGCTGTGCATGGAAGAATACGAGGGAAAAGTAAGACTCCTAGTGTGGTTTAATTTACATTTCTCAGATGATTAGTGATGTTCAGCATCTTTTCATATGTCTATTGGCTATCTGTATGTTCACTTTGGAGAAATGTCTATTCAGGTCCTCTGCCCAATTTTTTAATTGTTTTTTTGTTTTTTTGTTTGTTTTTGGTATTGACTTGTAGGTTTTTAAAAAAATAAATGTTGGGTATTAACCCCTTATTAGATATATCATTGGAAAATATCTTCTGGTCAGTAGGTTGTCTTTTGGTTTTATTAATGGTTTCATTTGCTATGCAAAAACTTTTTAGGTTGATGTAGTTCCATTTGTTTACTATTTCCTTTGTTTCCCTTGCCCAAAAAGTTATAGCAGAAAAAAAATGTTATCAAGAGCAATGTCCAAGAGTTTACTGTGTGTTTGCTTCTAGGAGTTTTATGGTTTCGAATCTTTTTTTTTGCTTTAAAGATTTACTTTATTGTTTTTGACAGAGAGAGACAGAGAGAGACAGAGAAGGGGGGGTGGAGTGGGGCAGAGCAGCCTGCACAGCTGCATGTCACCAGCTTCCCACACTGCTTCGCTCCACACAGGTGGGTGGGGGCTGCACAGGGCAGGAACCAGGCCAGGGGCCTCCCGCATGGGAGGCACGCCCCTGTTCAGCATAAGGGTCTGCACAGGCCGGGGCCAGAATCTGATCCTCAGTCTCCGGGGCTGCAAAGTGAGCACTCAACCCACTGAGCCATCGCGGCTTCCCCTGGTTTTGAATCTTATATTAAATCTTTAATTCATTCTAAGTTATTCTTATATGTGATATAAGACTGTAGTCCAGTTTCTTCTTTTTTTTTTTTTTGCATCTGTCCATTTTTCCCATCATTATTGAATAGACTGTCTTTACCCCATTGTGCAGTCTTGCCTCCTTTGTCATAGATTAAAGGACGATATAAGTGTGGGTTTACTTCTGGCCTCTATTCTTTCCATTGATTTTTGGGTCTATTTTTATGCCAGTATCATGCTGTTTTGATTACTATGGCCTTGTAGTATAGCTTTACCTCACATCTGTCAGAATGATTGTGATCAATAAATCAATAAACAAGTGTTGGTGAGAATATGGAGAAAAGAGGACCCTTGTGCACTGTTGATGGAATTGAAAGTTGGTGCAGCCACTATGGAAAATGGTTTGGAGGTTTCTCAAAAAGTAAAAAATAGAACTACCTTATGACCCCAAAATTTAACTTCTGGGTATCTATCTAAAGAAATCAAAACAATAATTTGAAAAGATATATGTGCCTCTATGTTCAGTGCAGTGCTGTTTACAGTAGCTAAGATATGGAAGCAACCTAAGTGCTCATCAATAGATGACTGGATAAAGAAGAGGTGGTACATATCTACAATGGAATATTACTTAGCCATAAAAAATGAAATCTTACCATTTGCAACATGGAGGGACCTAGTAAATATTCTGCTAAATGAAATAAGTCAGACTGAGAAAGATAAATACCATATGGTCTCATTTATATGTGGAATCTAAAGAACACAATAAACAAGGAAGAAAAAAAACAAAAACCCTGAAATAGGCTCCTAGGTTCATGGAACAAGCTCCTGGTTACCAGATGAGATGGGGATGAAGGAGTGGGTGAAAAAGGTGAAGAGATGAAGACATACAAACTGGTAGTTATAGAATAGTCATAGGGACGTAAAGTACAGCATAGAGAATATAGTCAATAATATTGTAATAACTATGCATAGTGCCAGGTAGGTACTAAACTAATTGAGGGATCACTTCATAAATTACACAAATGTACACCTGAAATTAATATAAAATAATAGTGAATGTCAATTATAATTTTAAAAAAGAAAGTAAGGCTCCCATAGAAATTGACTGAGAACAACTAAGGGAGAAAACCAACAGAGTCCAGAACAGAGGGATGAACCTGTCAGGAACACAGTGAACAAACGAACAAATGTTTTTTAGAATATAGAGCAGGTGCCTTCTTTTTCCACCTGTCATGTGTGGGCACAGGTGTTCTAAAGGAGTAAGAGAGACACTAAAGAGATCTGGCAGAAGGCAACTAGGTAGGACCTGTCATAGTTGGAAGGGTTAGTAGATGGCTGCTATCTGATAATGCTGTGTATGGCACCTTCACTCCCAGCAGAGAGCAGCAGAAATGACAGTTTTGAAACAAAGTGTTTGTTGTAGGGTGAGGCCTCTTGTTGGTTTTTGCATTCATTTCAGGAAAGAGGTGGAGTAGCCTACAGATACTTGATCATTTTTTTGTCAACAGGATGGGCATCAGACTCAGTAAAAATTGACAGCTTATTAAATTGAAAGAATTAATGTATAATCTGGTTTATGTACACTGAATTACTTGTGAGTTCTCAGAAAGTTTACAGATATGGTATATAAATACAGGTAAGGTAACACTAACTGAATAATAAGCTTTTGTATGTTAAAAGATATAAAGACATAAAAGTCATTTGGTATTCTGCAGTGAAATCATAGATTTAGTTTTATCAAGAAAGTATTATAGAAGTAAGTATGTTTTCAATAATCTCATGTGGTTGAGGGAAAGAAAGTAACCCTTGGTTTGAAAAAACGTAAGGTATAATTTATTTGCATTATAACTACTGCTTTGAAAATTTAAGGAATAATATGTTCTATGTTTCCCATGTTGTCATAATTGTGATAAACAACTGTTTATACACTCTCACAAAACTGAAATAAAAAACATATCTACAATTGGGAATGGGCAGTCTGTGTAGCTATTAAAAAGAAATGGGTTCCTCTTCTTTTCAAAATATATTTGGAGTTTAAGATGTCTTCTGAGCTGAATTAAAACTCAGGAGTCACTTCTTATACCCTGAGCATAAATTTCTAACTATTTCCAGAGATAGTATTAAAAGTCATAATGTGCACTGAATCTTGAATAGGCAACGTGGGTAGAAAGAGTAGGCAGAGCTTTTCAATAAGACTTAATTGTCCTTAACTGGTGAATACACATTATATAATTTGTTATGATGAACTTTTATTTTTAGACTTCTACAATGGAATTATTAATGCTCCATAGTTATGTGAAACATAGTATATAATTCTGCTTTTTATCACTCTAAATCATTATCTCTTGAATATATGCTAATTTCTTAGTCTGATTATTAATAAATCATCTTCATTGGTACATTCTGTAAATTTGAAATAAGAATGTTGTTATGAACAAAAACACTAAAATGCTATATAAGTACAGTTATTTAAAAAGAAAATACCAATAAAATGTCAATGCAACTTTGTTTACATGGATGAGAAAAGAATAAAAGATAAATGAAAATGTTTAGTGTTTTTAAAGGCATATGCTAGATGGATATAATAACACAAATGGGTATAATACTTGGCATGATGGAGTTCATGTAATGGTATAAAGAGAATTTTATTGGACTTATTCTGATGTTAGGCATACCTGTATCTTTTAAAAATATATATTAAAATAATTTTAAAATAATTTAATTTAAAAATAATTTTAAAATAATATTAAAATTATTAAAATAATTTTAACAATTCTTAATGTTTTGCATAATCACCGGTTTTAGATTTATGTAAATATTTACCACTTTCAATATTCTCCCTCTAGTCTCAACTCTCAGACCTTCCATTTGGGATCATTTTATTTTTGTCTAAAGAAATAAATTTCTTTATGTTTTACATTGGAGTGAATATATTAGTGCTTTTGCTTGCCTGAAAAATGCTTTTATTTGGCCTTTTTTAGTTGTTGTTAAATTTACTGGGGTGACATTGGTTGGCAACACAGTTTCCAGGTGAACAACTCTACATTACATTATCTATGCATTGCATTATGTGCTCACCACCCAGAATCAGCTCTCCCTCTATCACCACATATCTGGTGCCCACTCCTACCTCCTCCCCTCCAACTCTCCATCCCCCTCCCCTCTTACCCTCAGGTAACCACCAAACTATTGAGTGTGACCATAAGTTTTTGTTTCTTTGTTACTTTCAGTTTATATTCCACTTATAAGTGAGGTCATATGTTTCTTGATTCTTTTAGTCTGATTTATTTCGCTTAATATGATGGTTTCAAGGTCTGTCCAGGTTGTCACAAATGACTGTATTTCATCTTATCACTGAGTACTATGCCATTGTGTAAATGTACCACAACTTCTTTATCCAGTCATTTATCAAAGGACACTTTGGTTGTTTCCATGACTTGGCCACCGTGAACAGTGCTGCCATGAACATTTGGGTACATATATCTTTGAGGATTAAGGTTTTCAGGTTTTTTGGGTAGATACCCAGAAGAGGGGTTGCTGGGTCATATGGCAATTCCATTCCTAATTTTTTGAGGACTCTCCATACTGTATTTTGGCCTTATTCTTGAAAGATCTTTTCTCTGGGTATTAAATTCTAGGTTGGCAGTCATTTTCTTTTAATCTATTTAAGAAGATACTATTCTGTCTCTGGTTTCTTTTGTTACTGATGAAAGTTGGTTACCGGACACTTTGAAAATAATATATATTTTTTAGTCTGCTACCTTTAAGGTTTTATTTAATTAATTAATTAATTAATTAATTAATTAATTAATTTGGTGTGCTATAGTTTCACTATGATATATCTAAGTTTAGATTTATTATTCTGTACCTTGCTTGGGATTTGGGGGTACTTCTTAAGTCTGCAGGTTGGAGTCATTCATCCGTTCTGGTAAATTCTTAATCATTATCTTGTTAAATATTGCCTCTGCCCCATTTTCTCTTTCCTATTCTTCTGGAGCTATAATTAGTTATTTTAGATCTTCTCACAATGTCTTCCATATTACTTACAATCTTTTATATTTTTCATTTATTTTTCTTTTCGGGTGGGTTAATTTCTTCATCTCTACCTCCCAATTCACTAGATTGTTACTTCTGCTGTGTCAAATAGACTATTAAATTTACCCACTGAGTTTTTACATTTAATAATGTATATTTTTTAATTATATAAAGTTCTATTTTTCAAATATTTTGTCATTCTTTAGTTTCTTGTTCTCTGCATATTTTCAAGCTTGTCTTTTATTCCTTTATTCATATTTTATATACTTTATAGTCTGTGCCTGGTAATTTTATTACCTGAAGTCATTTGAATCTGTTTCTGTTGTCTTATATTTATACTGTTTCTCACTAATGGTGTCTTATTTTGTTCTGTGCTTGATATTTTTTTAAATGTGAGCTACTAATTTTCCTCAGAATTTCATTTATAATCATCCTGTAAGCCTTAAGACAAAGATGAGTTCCTCTAGAGAGGATTTGTATTTGCTTCTGCCAGATACCTGAGAGCACTATCAGTCAAAAATCATTCTTAATTATCAGCTTAAGGTGTTTTGGAATCATTCAGGTAGTATGAATTCAAGTTATGTTTCTGTGCGAGAGCTGGATTGTAACTCCAAGTTCTCAGATATGATTTTGTTTTTTCCCCTGTCCACTAGGTGCCAAGGTTTAAGACAGTTACTTTTCTTTATTGGGAGGGGTGTGTATACTAGTAAGGGGCAAGTTTATTTCTAGTACATCTTTAAGCTGAATTAATAATCCTTGGAACCATAGCTTTCCACGTGTGTGTGTGTGTGTGTGTGTGTGTAGGGAAGGTCATGAGTTTTGTCTCAAGGTAATGAAAACAAAATTAGATTTGGCAAATGAGCAATGCTGGCTTTTAGGCTCTGCCCAACTCTCTAGGTTTCTGCTTTCATTTCATTTTTTGACTTAATAATTATTATTTTATTTCTAGTTAATTAATATATTTAATAAGATTTTAAAAAATTTTCCCACAATTTTTGTTTTCAGTGTGATCACTGATTTGGATACCTGGTCCACAATATTGCCAGAAACAGAAGCTTATATTATTCTTTATATTTTATTTATCATTCAAACGTTCCTTGAGGGGTGTTTCTTTAAAATAATACAAAACAGAAATACTTAAAATCAATATGCATACATTTTGCAAAGAAATCTGTAGATTTTACACTACTTTTTAACATAAATACTATTTGGATATTTTGTAGGGTCTTATTATTTTATTTTATTAAATAGTGCATTTAACCTTTGTATTCAGCTGCTGGCTCATATTCACCTTAGGTGATTTGCAAGGTTATGCAATATAACAATTAAAAAAATCTTTGATTTAGGACATCAAATATTTATATTTCACTCTTGGTTCAGATTAGTAGCTGCAGGTCAGCTGCTGCAGAACTGCTCCAGGGTAAAGGTCAGTTTTAGGTCCACTCCAGGAATTCTCTTATTCAGAGACCCTATTTGGAGTTTGCCTTTCTCATGGCAGGCAGCACAAGACAGACTGATTTGAATGTTGCACTCAGATTTAAAGCAGTTAGCACGTGTCACATACGGTCACAAACCATTGGCTAGAGCAAGTTACATGATCAACAGTAGTAATACAATCTACTACAGTCTTCAAAATTGTATTGAATATCTTATTTATGTCTAAGGTTGCTCTCAACCTCAATCTTCTTCCAGAAAAATCCTCATTAGCAACCTCTGGCAACATAAACACCTAAATAGATAGGCTAAAGGGGAGATAAAAAACAGCCTCAAGATAAATCTCCCTCATTCTAGGTCAGGGTTAAAATACATTCTTCTTATGCCTGTCAGTGCTTAAACTGATTTGGAAAAAATAAACCTTCTCATTCTTAGAAATGAATAATTAATTAAACACTAGGTAAAAGAGATGAATTTTCATTACAGTTAAAATTAATATTTATAATAAAAAGTATTTTAAATGTTAGTCTTAAAATCATTTTGAGTAGCAAACTTGAAAAGTATTTCTTAACATAGTAAATGGGAGTTAGATATTTTTCAGTTACAGTGCAGAATCACATATTGCAGTTTCTATTTATGTTGTAATTACATTGAAATACTAGATTGAATGATCTGGAATCATAGGATATTTTGAAAGGATCTCAAAAACATATATTTTTCAACTGTAGTGTATTGATACACCATGTTTTGCAATTACCGGTAGTTGTGATGTATGTCAAAATCATTAGTTTTTCATGACAAACTATTACTAACAATAGTTAAAATACAGCAGATTGTGAAAGATATACCCACTTTTTTTTTTCTGTAATCTCTACACATTCACTTACCTGCATTCTGATTTTTTTTTTTTTTTTGGTGTGGCTGAAAATAGTTGCAACTAGTTTGACAAGAATTTGCATAAGCCTGGGTATACCAGGACTATTTGTTTCAAGTGTGAATATCATCCATTGGAGAAAAAGATTGAGTATCACTCCTCTAAGAATGTAGTCCAACTCTGTACTTTTTTAAAAAAGATTTATTTTATTGTTTTTGACAGAGAGAGAGAGAGAGAGACAGAGAGAAGGGGGAGGGCCCACAGAAGTCTCCATAGCTGTATGTCATCAGTTTTGACATAGTTTCTTTCCACACAGGTGGATGTGGGCTGTGCAGGGCGGGAACTGAGCCGGGGGCCTCCTGCTTGGGAAGCATGCCCCAGCGGGAACGGAAATGGGGGCTTCCACTGTGGGAAGGACACCCTAGTTCAGCATATGGGTCCACTCAGGACAGGGCAAGGACTCAATCCTCAGACTCCAGGGATGCAAAGCAAGCACTCAACTCACTGAACCATCCCAGCATCCCTGGTACGTTTATTTTTTAGATTTATTTTATTGTTTGAGAGAAGGTGAGAGAGAGAGAATGAGAGAGAGGAGCCCAGAGCAGTTTTCATAGTTGTACATCATTAATCGTGACATGGTTTCATTCTACACAGGTGGATGTGGGGCTTCATGGGGCGGGAACTGAATTGGGGCAGGGGTGGGGGCCTGCATGGGAGGTGAGAACCTTCAGTGCTGTGCCATCTTGGGGTTACCACATCTCAGGGTTACCACCATTCCCTACTTTTATCAGAACTTGAAATGCAGAGAGTGATTTATCTAGTCACTCATCTAATTAGCTAAGTCTATGACCTAGGCTTCCTTGCTTCCAGTGCAGTACTTTCCATTCTAATAAATTACCATTTATTTTCAACAGCCAATGTAAGAAAGTGGACCTGAGGCTGGAGAGGACCAGGCATGGCAATGTGCCCCTTTTTTCTAGTCTTAAATCTCAGCTCCAAAGTAAAGGAAACGTGCCAGAGAAACAAAGCCCAGATGGTGTATTTCATGCGCTATCTATGCTCTAGGAACATTCCTTATCAAACTATACGATTGTAACTCACAATAAGAAATAGTTTAAATCACAATCATGCTCTTACTCTCCCCCATGATTGAAAGTTTCACAAAGCAATTCTTGCCCTTACTAAATACGCTCTGATTCTATTTCATTTTAGCCTATTTCATTAAAAAACAAATGGATTTTTGAGTCATATTGGAAAGAAAAATGCTCTAGAAAATAGGAGACAGGTTTCAATCTGTTGACAAACTCCAAAGTTACTAGCTTTGCTGAAATAATGTCATTCACATAATAACAAATTTCCCTTATATTTAACTAAAAGTACCATCATCTCTGACTTCAGAACAGAACCTGTGAAACCTTTTCCTCGTTGGAACACCAGTTTGTTACAACATATCATAGATTCTAAGAGTCATTGTTTTCCACATTTTAGTATCTCTAAATTAAAGACGTCTTTAAAAAATTAGTGGCATGGCACAGTTAATTGGTAGTGTTTCTTTTCTTTCTTGGATAATATGAAATAATGATGAATCTTAAAATCCACAGTTTCTTAGTTTCTATGAAATATATTAATAATAATGATTATATAGGCCAAACTCTATAACTTATTAATTTCAAAGTATCCAGCTGATCAGAAAGCTTTTTGACATCTTTAGAAATTGTAGTGAAATGAGAACTGCTCAAGGAAAAAAAACCCGAGTTCTGGGTTGAAAGGAAAAATAAGTTACAAACTTATGGTGGTTATTACACAAAGCTTTCTCATGTGCCTTCATTGTTAGGAGGGTTTAGTTATGATCTTTCTGCTTTTCTACCTCCTTTATTTCTGTATTGTTTCCTTTGGTGATTAGCACCTTACTCTTCTCTCATTAACAGGGTTGGAGGGAAGAGTTCCTCTGACCAGGTTAAAAAGAATGCAAAAGGTTATGTCCAAAAGTTAAGGTACTTAAAAAAATTATTAGGTTTTATTTTTAAAATGGAACAAAAACTAAATTTCTGTGTATCTGTTTAAGCTGCCACCAACCTAACACATTGTAAAACTTACTGACTGTAAAACTGGCACGAAAGATCCTGAACATGACTAGATACAAAAATAAGTTTGCTAGGCTATTTTCATCCCAGCGTGACTGAAATGCGCCATCCTTTCCTTAAAAATAAAAACCTCTAATGAAGAAAAGAGTAAATGAAATGCCACAATTAATGTGCTACTAAAAATGGGAACAAGTAGTTACTGCTCTTCAAGCCAGACACTACGATGCCTTCTCTTTTCCCTTTGCTTGGCTAAAACTGGAGCCGAGCCCGTCTGGGGAGGCGGGTCGCACGCGGCGGTCTCCGAGTGGGAGCGGGGTCCTGCGCCCGGAGCTCTATTGTGCAGTGTCCTTAGACAGGGCAGGGCCCAGTGCGACCGGTCCAGAGGGCCTTGCCTCAGCACGTCACAGGCGTGGAGCGGGCGGCGGTGGGCTCGCATCCCGCGATCGCCCTGGGGCGTGCGGAGGCGACAAGGTGCCGATAACACTCTGGCAGAACAAGGTGCTGCCAGTTGCTTGGGCGCGGCAGCCACCTGACCTGCGGGGAAGGGCTCTCCGCTGCCACCTCCGCGCGCCGTCACGTGACAGGGAGGGGCGTGGCCGGGCCCGCGGGACGGTGGGCGGGGCAGGGAGGGGGCGGGCTCTATAGTGTGAAGGATCCTGGCGGCTCTAGGTTCCCAGAGCGGCTGCGACGCGGCGGATGACAACATTCGGGCGCGACGCGCTCCGCGCTGGGTGGTAGTGGCAGCGGCAGCCCGAGCGGCTGTAGCGTTACCCTTCGCCACGGCAGTAGCCGCCACCAACCCCGCAAAGGGAGGGAAGGTGGGGGCCCGTCCTGGCCGGTGGCCTGCGAGGCCGTAGTTCCCGCCCCTCTCGCGGGCGGAGTGGGCAGCGCCTCCGTGGCGGCGACACAGCGCCCTCGGTCTGGGCTCGCTTCCCCAGCTGTCGCTGGCGACAGTAGCGGAGAGAAGTTGGGGTCGGACCGGACGCGTGAAGGGCCCCAGAGGAACCAGCCCCCTGCGCCCCGCCTCCCCGGGGGCTCCACACCGGTGAGTGTCGCGCGGGTCCCTGACTTGGGGGGCGGCGGGTTCAAACCCCTACAGGCGACAGCACTTCCGTATCTCCACATTGTGAGCTCGGGCTGGCGGGGACTCCGGGCACCCCGCGCCTGGGAGTTCCTCTGGCTCCTTTGTCCCCTCTGGAGTGGGGGATTCCAAAGGCTGGCGCGGGTGGAGTGTTTCCAGGCCCACAAGGGGTGCGTCTGCAGCCGTACAAAGCCGCGGCAGGGGCGAGGGGCGGTGACAGCGTTGTGGCCGCCCTGACTGTCTGCCTCATTCCGAAGTTTCGTTGGACGGCGGGGTCTCTCCCGAAGCCCCAGCGCCCGGTAGAGCTGGCGCTGCTGCCACTTGGTGCGGTTAAGGCGAGGCTGCTTTTTTCCTGTGACAGCCCCGGAGGAGGCTGTGCAGCGCACCGCAGACCGCACCCGCCCTTGTAGAGCCGAGTGGCACGGTGTTGTTCCTCTAAACCTCAGTTCCTGCGCTGTCCGTGTAGCGTAGAAGAAAGAAGAAGCCTTTGCTCTACTTTTACATTTAATGTTTCGAATCCCTTTCTCTAGAGTGGAATCAGGTTCCAATGAGCTTCACATGGAGCGGGCATTTGGTCATTGAAGCACCCACTTAAAACCTGCGAAGCAACTGTATATGCAGATTTTCCATTCACAAAAGCCATTTAACACTCTTCTTTATGAGCGATCTGCACTGGGGAACATGCCTAATTTCATTTTATCTCAATGCGGTCTGAAATAATAGGCAACTTAGCCTCCTACTTAAACAGATGTGAAAACTTATCTGATGATACAAGCATATTTGTTTTAAATACATAATTTAATGGATTTTTTGCTTTTCTGATGCTGGAAGACTTTAAATGACACTTGAGTAGTGTTAGAAGACTGTGTATGATAGGGTTATTAAGTTCCCCTGAAACAGCCTCAGATTAGTGCCACTGTCAGTCTTTTCATATAACTGTTTAAAACCGTTTTTGACTCCATAGGGATTCCAAGGAGAGCAAGGATAGTGGAGGAACATGGGTAAATTGCTTGTTAGGGTTTCTCCGTTCCTTCAGGGTCATCTAAACTGACCATGCTGAGCAATGATGGTCAATTTTTATGCTTGCTAGAACCTGTTTTGCAATGAAATTACTAAAATCATGCTAGGTTTGTAAAACAGGTTGGGGTAGGAGAAGTAAGGGCTTTCAGTTTGTCCTCTATTGAAAGTACAACTAATTTCAAATATTTGTTACCTGTTTTTTTGGTAGCAACTGTGTGTGAAATGACTACTATGTTGCCTGTTTAAAAGTACTGGGAAAGGGACTACATGAAACATAAGAGCTACCTTTTAGGTCTTTAATTATGGAGATTAAGTCCGTGTGGTCAAATTCCATGTGAACTGTTTGAGCCACACTACATTGTACACAGGTGCTTAGAAATGCCTGTTTAATTAAAAATGACCATAGTTTATATATTTTTTATTGTATCATAATATTATATTTGTGACCTGTGAAAGATGCCACTTTATTTTTTTAATTAGAATGTTAACTACATTTTAGAGGCAGTCAAATGTTTCTTACATTTATAGCACTTATAAATTTGACAATGTCTAGTTTCTTGGTTCATTTAAAATGAAAAACCTTAAAATATACTTTGGGGAGAAATATGCACTTCTGTATAATGTAGTTTTAGTTTGATTTAAGAAAAAAGGTGATAAAATTATGAATAAAAGTCTGCATCTCAAAAGGATCTTTTTTTAAAAGGACAAATCGCAGAATTTCTTTTAACTAGTGAATGTTCTTAGTACTTTTAAACTTGGTTTGGTTTTATAAAAACTTCAAGATCAGGTAATTTACATTAAAGCAAGGACAACAAATGGAGAATTGATATTGATATTTAGCTGTAGTTTTCTTATAGTAATTTTGAAAATCTTATTTTGATAGCAATACCAGGAATGCTATATTTTAATGTTTATATTATAATATCCAAAGCCAAAGACATTTATAGCAATGATCTTGGAACATTGAAGGATTTCAAAGTGGAAGATATAGGCCCTATGTTTGTTTTTGTTTTTTTTTTATGAATATATACAAATAATACATAAATACAAGTTAAATTACAAAGCCTCTGAGTACTGCATTTATGAAGGTGGCTGGGTGCAAGGTGACTGATGGAGGTGTTTGACTGTAGCATTTGTGGCTGAAGTATAGCTTTCTTGTTGACAGGACACAGAAGAGATGTTTGGATGAATGTGTGAAGATTTCATGTCAGTGTGTGGGAAACCCCTGAGAAATTTTAGATCTGTCCTTCCACCTTGGTGTCCACCTCCTCATATATCTTCAAAAGGTGTGACGTTTAAGGTATCATCTGGAAGACATGACGGAAGGGATTTTTCCTCCCTGAAAAATGTTATCAAGTTTGCAGGTTTCCTTCAAAGATCTTGTAAGGAAGGAATCCTTGTCTTGGCACACAATGCTTTTATAGCCTGTGTTATTTTTACCTTTGTTAAAGTTGCAAACAATGTAATCTCTCCATGGGAGCAAGGACCTTGTCTGTTTTGCTCACCATTGACACTTCAAGTGCTTAATTATTGAATGAAAAAATGTAGTGTCAGATATATGGCTGGAGAACAAGGGGCTATGTGATAATGTAGGCCAAATTAGATACAAGCACTGAGGTGATAAAGGCAGGATATTAGCTTGGGAGGCAGAGAGCAGGTCATTTAATCTAAGAAACATTCTTGGAGGAGGTGATTCTTGAGTTAGGTCTTGCTGAAAGCTGTATATCTGAAGATAAGCAGGTTTTCTAAGGGGGTAGACAGCATGAACCAAAGCACTTAAGTCAGACTGGATAATATTATCAGTTAAGTACTGTGAGTCCTTTTTGGTAACATTATGAATAATTTTTCTTCTCCTTTCATAATTGTTCTTTCTCCCAGATAAGACTGACATACCTTAAAATAGCTAAGATTGAGAATACCCCCCACTTCCGAGGCTGTAGTCTTATACAGCGAATATAGGCCTAAACCTATGTTTTAACTGTAAAATTAGGGGGTCGTCTTATACGCCGGAAAATACGGTACCGTAGTTAAGTGACGGTGGTACAGTGAAAGCCAGAGCACTTGAACTGGGGGTGAGAAAATTTGAATTGGATTTCTGATTGCATCATATACAAGCAAGTGGCCTTGGGCAAATAACTGCGCCTTAGCTTTCTTGTTTGTAAAGGCGTATAATACTTAGCCCATATGGTTATTGGGAGAATGAAATTACATAATGTATATAAAAATGCCTGCCTCAGGATCTCACAAAGAAGAAATCAACAACCTTAAATTGTTTAAAAATCTTGTCTTTACCTCTTTAAATTATGTTTTGGTGTATTTGTCTGAACTTTAATATCTACTTGACCTTTGAATTGACCCATGGTATTACTTTTAAATTTGTTATCAGAATCAAAATTTTAGATGCTTAGTTTTCTTTCTATCAAGCATAATGGTTTTTGATAGAAATGAGGCTTGACTGTGGTACTTATTAGTGTTAACACAAGGAATGGTAGATGCCGCAGATTCTTAAAGCTTTAAGTAAGAGATATGTGTGGCTGAAAATTTGAGCCCAGGATGGCTTTGAATGAGGCCCAACACAAATTCTTAAAACCTTTTCAGGTTTTTTGTGTTTTTTTTCAATTTTTTTTTTTTTTTTTTAAAGTTTATCAGCTATTGTTAGTGTTAGTGTATTTGATGTGTGGCCCAAGACAATTCTTCTTCTTCCAATATGGCCCAGGGAAGCCAAAAGGTTGGACACACTGCTAGGCTTTTCTTCTCTACAGAATTTGCTTTTGAAAAAATTACCCTTACCTATCATGTCATCTTTCTATTCATTGTCATGAAGGAATGGGATTTTCTTCCTATTAAGAAAAAAATTACCAAAAATATCCTCAACATATAGGGATCTGAGTAATTGTAAACCACAAAGGATTTCTCTATCTGTGGTGCATTATTTTAGAACTCAGTATACTTTTTTAAAGCAGGCTAATAGACTTCTGTATCATTTCTTATCTAAGCTTTTTGTTCCAGTAGTTGTTTGTTCTTTAATGAATCTCAAAATTTCATTTTACTTTGTGAAGTCTTTGTATTGCTTATTATCTGTGGAACAGTCTATTTTATAATATTTGGAAGGGAATTATTAATATAAGAAGACTAAAAAGTCTTAAGTCTTTAAATGATGAAAAAGCCAGTTTATCATCGTCTTCCATATTCACAAAGTACTGAAAAAAAGAGGAAATGGTTTTAGAGTTTGAAGACTCTTCAGAAAAAGAGGAGAAACTATTTGGTTTAGGGCTGTTAAAAATTTGATAGATTCTGGGAAGCCGGGATGGCTCAGTGGGTTAAGCGCTCACTTTGCAACCCTGGGGACCCAGGATAGAATCCCGGCCCAGCCCCGGCCCGTGCGGACCCACGTGCTGAACTGGGGAGTTCCCCCAGTTCAGTTCTCTCTCTGTCTCTGTATTTCTCTCTCTCTCTCTCTCTCTCTCTCTCTCTCTCTCTCTCTCTCTCTCTCTGTCAAAAAACAATTTAAAAAATATTTGATAGATTCAGAGGCAGATTGTTACAGTTCCCAGAGGTATCTTAGGAGTGGTTGATCATAATAGAAATAGTAGCTAATATGTTTGACCGCTAACTATGTGCTATTTAAAAGTACTTGACATATGTTTATTTCTCACAATCAAACTTGACATATATTTAGTCTTCACAATGACCCCCCAACTCAGACTATTTTCTTGTCTTTATTAAAACCTCAGGCACTGAGGGATTTAGTAGTAGTTAGTGGAGCCTACCAAAAGAACTTGATTTTGAAGTTGAACTGGACCTTTGATTTTAGAGCCTCTCCTTTTAACCACAGGATTATACTGCCTTGTATAGTTTATTTTCAGTTGCCCCTTGTGACAGTTCTTGACCTTCATGATCTTTTTGAGTCTGTTTAATTGAATTGATGAAAAGTACACTTTATAATAAGATGGAGTATAGACTCGATTTTTTTTCATTTCATGTGTATTTAACTGACATCCTATTTTAAAGATTTATTTTTATTGTTTTTGACAGAGAGAGAGAGAGATACAGAGACAGAGACAGAGAGAAGGAGGAGGGCCCAGAACAGTCTCCATAGTTGCACATCGTTGGTTTTTCCACATAGTTCCATTCCACAGGTGGGCAGGGCTGCACAGGGCAGGAACTGGGCCGGGGTCTCACCCCGGTGAGAACTGAACTGGAGGCACTACCCAGTTCAGCATATGGGTCCAACACGGGCCAGGGCTGGGATTCGATCCTCGGTCCCCAGGGCTGCAAAGTGAGCGCTTTACCCACTGAGCCATCCTGGCTTTCCCTGACATCCTATTTTAAATCTTAAAAAACTGCTTGTAGTAAAGCAAATTATTTATTGTTTATTCAGTTGACTTTTTTTTTTATTTTTTATTGTTTTTGACAGAGAGAGAGAGGATACAGAGACAGAGAGAGAACTGAACTGGGGGAACTCCCCAGTTCAGCACATGGGTCTGCATGAGCTGGGGCCGGGATTCGATCCTGGGTCCCCAGCGCTGCAAAGTGAGCACTTAACCCACTGAGCCATACCCGCTTCCCCACAGTTGACATTTTTTTCACTAGGAAATTCCAGACTCTACGGGAAATACAAGAACA
>PVKE010021525.1:0-16201 GCA_004027555.1 Craseonycteris thonglongyai
TGTATTACATTTTGTATATATGTTTCTTTGTGTGTATATAATTTGTACAATAAATTTATTATTTTAAAATTATTTTTGTTTATTATTTTTTATTCTTGTTCAATAATAAATATCCTTAGAAATAGCTGGTGCCCGCCGCCCTACCGATATTTTAGAATGCGCCCTAGGGTATAAAAAGGTTGGGAACCCCTGCTCTAGAGGCAGGCCTGCCGATTTCTGTCCAACTGAAGGTCCTAAAAAGACCTTGTAATTCAGCTCTAGCACCTTCCAGTAGCAGCCCAAGTGGAGTCCTACCAACCCAGGGTCTGGGCAGGAGGCACACACATCCTGCTCCCAAAGAAGGCCAACTAATCAAGGTCTAACTGCACGTCTTGATCCCAGCTCCAGCTTCTCCCAGCCATGGTTTAGGAGTGGTCTTGCCTACCCAGGGACTGGTCAGGAGAGAATTCTGTCAGTTCCACCAGAAGCAGCCCCAATGACCTATTTGTAGTCTCAAGTGGCCCTATTACTCAGCTTGCATGTTCTCTTTGGGAAAATCTATTGCTACACAGCCCATGGTAATAGCCTTGCTTCTTCCTCCTAAGAACACTTCCTACATTAGACTCAACTTTTAGTAGCAATGTCAGTCATGGTTCTAAATACTTTCACATATGTTGTCCCATTTAATCCCGTAAATCAACTCTGAGATTACATAGAAGTGTCTGTACTTACCAGACGAGGAAACTCCATGTGGTTCTATCACTTACCCAATTTTACACAGATCCTAAATGACACTATTTTGATTTGAACACAAGACTACCATGCTCTAAACAAAACCTCCACTCACTGCACCGTGTGACCCTGACCTAGAGCTCCTGGCTTTGAGGACTAGAACATGCTTCTAGGATTTTCCCTTGGGTCCTAATGCAAAGGCTAGAGTCCTTCTTCTGGCCATCAGCCCTTCCTGATACCCATGTTCTGCTCATTGGAATGCCCTCACACCTTGAGTTGAACCTATTTCCAAGAGAACAGGAGTAGTTTCATACTCTAGTCCCTCCCATGTTGTATTTTTCCATTGCAGTCAACTGGTCCCTGTTTGCTGTGTCCCAGAATATGACATAGCTGAGCCAATGTCTTGTGTATGGCCCTGGAAAGCCAATAGAGCTATTGCTGCTACTCTTGCTTACGTCCTTGGGTGCTACTGCAAAGGCAGCAGGAAGCTGGAGCCATGTCAGTCTCAGTGTGCTGCCCAGAAAGAGCCTTCCTCCCTGACCCCGGAACTGCCTATTGCCAGATCTAAGTGCTGAAATCGCTGCATGAAAATGTTAAATGAAAATTACCTAAAACGTTGCATGAAAATGTTAGATGAAAATGACCTGAACTCTTTGATTACAACTCATGGCTCTTGCATCATGACAATGCATCAATTCACACGGCACTATCTGCAAAGGAGTTTTTAGACAGTAAACTAATAACTGTATTGAAACACCCTCCCTGATCACCTGGTCTGGCCCCCAATGACTGTTTTCTTTACCCGAAGATAAAGGAAATATTGAAAGGAAGACATTTTAATGAAATTCAGGGCATCAAGGATAATACGATAATGGCTCTGATGGCTCTTCTGGAAAAAAAGAATTCCAAAATTGCTTTGAAGGCTGAACTCGATGTTGGCATCAGTGCATAGCTTCCCAAGGGACACCCTTCAAAGGTGACCATAGTGCTATTTAGCAATGAGGTAAGTAGCACTTTTTCTAGGACAATTTCATGAACTTAATTGTCAGACCTCAGATGCAAAACCAGAAGAGCTAAAAGGAGATGAAGCAAAAGTATGCAAGCTCTTCTTGAGGTCTAAACCCCAGGAACATTGAGTTCTCTGTTGGGGGCTTCACGTGATCTCACCAAATTGGGCAGTTCTATCAGAGCAAGGGCAACCTAGGTCTATCCCCAGAACTCCACAAGGTTCCAAACATGTTCTTCGTTCCCAGATAGGCTGTGGGCTCCTCATCATACTCTTTTCTAAGCTGCAGCCTCCAGATGCCAGCTTCTAACATGTGATCTTAGTACACAATATCAGGGCCCTCTTAGAACAAACACAGTGTTTTTCCTGTGAAGACATCATGAGCCTGGAGAGCTTGGGATTCTTGGATCTGCCACTGGACATTCCCCTGGTGTGGATTCTGGCAGGAAGTACCCAGACTGGGCAGTAGTCCAGAGTAGACAGTGCTGGCTGGAGTCCCAGTTCCCTGACCTGGCCCACTGCCCTTCTTGGCTATAAGACAAGGTTTTCAGAGCCTGCAGACATCTGTGCCCCTCAGAACAGCTAGGGAGCTACAGGATCAGGAGACATAAGAGGGTTCCCTTTGTCTCCTTCTGTTCTCATTAATGGCCTAAGTCCCTTCCCAGGATAGCAGCTGGAGGATTGGCCTCTGACCAGAGGAAGACAAGGCTGCCCTTACAGGATGGCCCAGCTGTTGTGAGTGAATATGGATGCACATGAGTGACTGTGACTCTCACCCACACTCTTGGCTGAGGTGAGGTGAAGGCTATGGACCAGGCCAAGGTGGCCCTGCCTACATTTTTGGAGTTCATGCCAATTTGGCTGCCAACCTGGTGTCACTGCTAAGATGTAAGTCTTCACAGGCACTGCCTTCTCACCACTTCCATTGAACCTTGGGCATGATTCAGTGCAGCTTAAACATAGCATCCACCTATTAGTATGCCTACCTGCAACATAAGTTCTTAGTTATCTGAACCTTTCTCCTTATACTCATTTCATCTGCTTGCTTCTTCCCTTGGGCAGCTCTCTCAAGCACACCACACCACCCCTCACATTATTCATTCTTCTTACATTCATTTTCTGCACCCCACACTACCTCCTTGTCTTCTAATACACACACACACATGTACACATGCATGAATGCACACACATGCACACACTCATACAGTTTGTTGCAAAACCAATGCAGTTGGGTTATTTTGTGTCATGCCTTCTGGGAGCTATTTTGATTTCTCAATGCCTTCTGTCACTGAGTGTGGCTATATCCCTACAGTCCTGTGACCCCCAACTCCAAGAATTGTGGCAGATTTAGGATATAATATTCTCTCTTCCAAACAGTCATGGATTCAGCTGTATAGTAAAGGAAATGACCTTGAGGCATATAAGATAATTCACCTGCCCATTTGCTTCAAAATGATTTGGTGTGATCAGAAAGCAGCTTAGGTTGCTACATTTCATAGAAGAAAGTGACCTAAGAGAGGGGTTAAGAGATTTACCCACAGAGTTAGTGACAGAGTAAATATTAAGCACTGGTTTAATGCTTTTTTTTCTCTATTTTTGTACTACATTGCTTCTCCAAAGACAACACCAACAAAAGTGTGGCCCAAGGACTGGTAGTGGTCCTAGAACTGTTTTGTTACTGGTACATGATAAAATAAAGAGCTTAAGCTAGAATGAAAATCAATACACTGCTTGCTTCCTCAAAACAATCAAGCTATGAAAATAGAATATCAGCTGAAATAAACAGTATGCTTAGTGACATAGTTGATATATATTGACACAAACTCTAACTCAATACCATCCTTGTGCCTAGCAGCCTTGGTGCTGATGGCTCTCCAGCATGAGACTGAACCTACTGCACAACTGCTCTTCACTTCCTGTGTAAGTGAAATGTGTTGTAATAGAGGCTGGAGTCCTAAGTAACGTAGTCATGGAATAATCACACGTCTTTGGGTGTGAAAATGGCCCTATGCAGCCCAAACTAAAGGGTGTTTCAAAATTCGCGGAAGATTTGAATTTTGCATCATTTGTGAGGTAAAGTGTTGCCAACGGAAAAAAAAAAAGACAGCGTGACAGCTAACAGTTCAGGGTTATTAAAAATGGAGCACTACATGAAAGAACAATGCGTTTTCATTTTTGAGCAATGAAAATTTACATTTTTTAATTATAAACCTGTGTTTTCTCTCAAAATTACTTTACTTCTTTACTTCTTGGCTGTCCAAGCCCAACCCTGTTCAGGGTTCTCCAAACTGCGGCCCGCGGGCTGCATCCGGCCCGCGAGGCCCTCTCACGGCCTGTGGAAACCTTTTTATCTGAATAAAATAATATTAAATAAATAATTAAAAACAACATCTATGTTTTGATTCTTTTTTATTTGGACCTCGAGTGTGTAGTCGGCCCCCAAACTGCTGTTTGATAGTTAATGCGGGCCACGGGCTGAAAAGTTTGGAGACCCCTGCATGTAGGTAGGTCAAAGCTACTCAAAGATCCAATCTGCAAATGGTTTGTTGCCTTTGTTTACCAAAATTTATTCACTTGTAGTAAAGTTTATTCACCAGTCCTGGGCCTGTTGACTCTCAAGACCATTCTTAACTTTTTACCTACTTCGCTCTATAGGGCAGGGGGTCTGACCCCTGCGGGATATTTCCCAGAATGACTCTCTCCTAGGTTCAGCCAGTGGGAAGAACTGGCTGGAGACAGAGAGGAAAGAGAAATGGAGAAGCCAAGGAATTTATTCTGCCTTATTCTTTGTGTCCCAGGGTAACCAGTTTATCCCAGTTTATCCAGGACTCTCTTGTTTTCAGCACTGAAGGTCTCATAGCTCAGGAAACCCTGCAGTTTTAGAAAACCCAGGTGTGTTGGTCACCCTGTCTCTGCTTCAAGCAGTTTCTCCTCCAAGGATTGGATCACTTCTGTGGCTCCAGCTCCTGAGGGAAGGGAAGGCCCTTTCCTACCCTGTCCCAAAGATGGCCACTGTGGTTCCAGCTTCCACTGAGTGACCCCTGCCCCTAGGCTCTGCAGAGCTCTCTTCTTCTGCCCTTCAGCTTCCTGCTACTGTTAATGTCCAGATGCTTCTTCCTTCCTTCTGGTTTCTCAGCTCTTCCCTCATATGTGTCACCAATTTCCTCCATTACATTTTCGTGGTTGTTTACACATGAAGTGGTTTCTGTTTTACTGCTTAGATCCTGATCGATGCAAAGGCAATAATAGTACTTACTTTATAGTGTTAGTGTAAGTATTAAATTAGTTAAATAAACCACTTTGAGCAGTGCTTGACACATAATTGCTCATTAAATGTGATTTGTTATTATTAGTGGAGTGTGAAATAACATTTACGTGCACTTGCCATGTTCCAGGCAGTAGGCTAATTGTCACACCCATTATCTTATTTAAGTTTTATCACCCTTATACCTGGGTTAACATGTTCTTAAGTTAATTGCTCAGTAAATTCATTTGTATTTCACACCTAGAAATTCCCAATTTCATCTGAATCTCTCCCCTTTGTGAAACCAACTATGAGTATATAGTTTATTTATTCAACACTCTCTCAGGCTCTCAGGACATGAAGAGGAATTAGACAGTAATTTGCACATGATGGGCACAGTCTAGTGGGGGAGACTGGTGTGCCTGCAACTGATCTGTTCCAGCACAGGGTGGACAGTGCCACCTCAGTGACTAAATCAGTGTGACAGAATAGGAGAGAGTATGGGTTCTGGGGCTAGACTATCTGGGGTTTGGATCTAAGGTCTGCCACTTTCTATGTATATGGTCATCCACCATAAGAGAGAAAAATCCTTTTTAACCCTCTCTGCCTTCGTTTCCTTATATGGCAAGAGTACTAATCTTTTTGTAGTATTCATCTCATAGGGGTCATTTTGAAAATTGAGTGAGTTAATATTTTAAAAATACTTAGAACAGTGGCTGGCATGCACTAAATACTATGTATTAAGTTATAACAAAATCAATAAGGTGAATGAATTGTAGGGAAGAAGCCAGAGAATACTGTCACTGGATTCTACCTACAAGTGTTAGGGAAAGCTTCACAAAGGAGGTGATATTGGAACAAAACTTTGAAAAAACATGTAAGTTTTTCAGGTATAGATGAAAGCAGCCAAGATATAGGAACAGCATATGTATAAGCATGCCATCATGGAAGGGGCTGGTGTGGCAGGGGAGCAATAAGAACTGAATAGCTGCAGTTTGGTGCTAGGAAATGAGACTCAGATTGAGTTTGGGATACATTGGGCAAGGCCTTGAATGACAGGTTAAGGAACTCCAGTTTATTGTGAGAGAAGGTACAGGAAGCAAATATAAGACATTAAGTTGGAGAAAATTAAATGACTGCCTTTGTTTTGTGGGGATGTCAGTCTCATATCAGTATAAGTTGAAAGTTGAAAAAAAAACCCTGATCTGGTATAATTAAAAATATAGTAGATCCAAGCAGCTCTAAATTAGAAACAACCCAAATGTTCATCAACAATAGAATGGGTAAATACATTATTTCCTGGATTTGCATAGTGGAGCACTAAACAGCACTGATAATGAGTAAATTACTGCTGTATGCAAAGAACAGGGATGAATCTCCCAATTTTGAGTAAAAGAAACCAGACACAAAAGGGTAAATACGGTACTGTACTATTCCATTTATATAAAGTTGAAAAGGGATGCCAGGATAGCTTAATTGGTTGGGTGCTTGCCTTGCAATCATGAGGTCCGGAGATTGAATCCTGGCCCCAGCCCGTGTAAACCCATATGCTGAACTGTGGCACAACTGGTAACCACCAGCACGGCAGGAAAGGTTCTTGCCTGCCATGCGGAGGCTCTCAGTTATGTTTCTGGCCCCACATCCACCTGTGTGGAATGAAACTATGTCACAACTAATGATGCACAACTATGGAGACTGTTGTGGGCCCTACTGCCTGCCTTCTCTCTCTCTCTCTCTCTCTCTCCCCCTCTCTCCCTCCCTCCCTCTCTTGATCTTTTCTTCACCTTCTCTCAAATAATAAAATAAATCTTTTTTAGAAAATTGAAAAACAGGCAACACTAATCTATGTCTTTAGAAATTGGGACAGTAGTTCTTTTGGGGGAAGGTGTAGTGACAGAGAGGGTACCCCAGTAGGGTTTCTGGACTACTGGTGATGTGCTGTTTCTTGAACTTGACCTAGGTGCTGGTTTCACATGCATGCTCACTTTGTGACCAAGTTCAAGGCACAGAATATTTATACTTTAAAACAACATCAATAATCTTTTTACTGATGTATAGCATATTCAGGGGGGGAAAATCACTTCTTGTTTTAAAGTAAAAGTGGGGGACATTCAACCCAGCAGAGATGCAGCTGACCTTGGACCATAATGGGATATAAGGAGACATGAACACAGATGTCCATTACAACGTTGGTGTCCCCCAACAAAGACAGACCCTCTTTTAGGTGTTGCCAGGTGATACCAATATTGAGCTTTCAGATACATTCAGGTGCAAATGACTGGTCTGTGTCATCATTCTATGTTTCTGAAATTCAAATTTCAAGCACTTTAAACATTGCTTGTAGAAAGAAACACTGGGGCAGGGGGTGAAGCCGGGATGACTCAGTGGGTCAGGGGCTCACCTTGCAGCCTTGGGGCCTGATGATTGAGTCCCAACCCCAGTCCGTGTGGACCCTATGCCAAACTAGGGTGTGCTTCCCATGTGGGAGGCCCTTATCTTGGCTCTCACTGGGGCAAGCTCTCCGTGTAGGAAGCCCCTGTCTGGCCCCCGGCACATGAGGGTTTGCCTCCCATGTGGGAGGCCCCCAGCCCAGTTCCTGCCCCACACAGCCCCCACCTACCTGCATGGAACAAAACCATGTTGAAAACTGATGATGTACAACTATGGAGACTCCTCTGCCCCCCCCCCCCTTCTCTCTGTCTCTGTCAAAAACAACAAAATAAATCTTAAAAAAGAGAAAGAAAGAGACATTAGGGATCAAGATTTGTAGTGGAATGCAGGGGAGACTTCATTTCATCCTTATCTATAATGGTATAAGTATTTATTTACAAGGAGACATATTCAGGTGTTTCTTGTATATTTAACAACTGGAAAAAAAGGCACAGGTTTGCTTTGTCATTACATGATAGAAAGTACTGGATATTATTTAACTAGGATTGAAAGTACTAGGCCTGGATTATTGTTAATGCTAATTAATGTCTTATATTTGTATAGTGCTTTCTATTTTAATTTTTATTTTATTTTTCAATTACAGTTGGCATACAATATTTTATTAGCTTCAGGTATACAATAGCAATTAGGAAATCACATACTTTACAAAGTGATCCCCCCAATAAATCTAAGACTTCTCTGACACCATATAAGTTATTACATTACTATAGAATATATTTCCCATGCTATACTCTATGTTCCCCATGACCATTTTATAACTACCAATATATACCTTTTAATTCCCGCCCCTTTCACATGTCCCCCGAAACCCCCACTAATCCAGTGACAATCAAACTGTTCTCTGATCTATGAGCTTGTTTCTGTTTTGTTTGTTGTTTTATCCAGTTCTCTAGATTCCACATATAAGTAAATTTGTATGACATTTGTTTTTCTCTGTCTGACTTCACTCAACTTAACACTTTCTAGGTCCATCCATGTTGCAGATGGCAACATTTTATTCTTTTTTTATGGCTGAGTAATATTTTATTGTACATATGTACCACCTCCTTTTTATCCATTAATTTATTGATGGACACCAAAGTTGACTCCAAGTCTTGGCTATGGTAAGTAATGTTAAAATGAACACTATGAGGTCTCACAGTTAAGTTCATGAACTCATCCTAAGCAAAATGCTACTGACTTCATTGCTGAATATCACTATGGTCATCTTCAAAGTACTCCCTTTGGGAAGCTGTGCACTGATGCCAGCACCTAGTCCACCCTTCATAGCAATTTTGAAACTATTTCTCTGGAATGGCCATCAGAGCCATCATCCTATTACCTTTAGTGTCCTGAATTTCATCAAAAAGTCTTCCTTTCAATATTTTCTTTATCTTCAGATAAAGTAAAAAGTCAGGATGCTGAGATAGCTCAGCAGGTTGAGGGTTTGCCTTGCAACCATGAGGTGCAAGGATCATATCCCAGCCCCAGCCCATGCAAACTCATGTGCTGAACTGCCACATAACTGGTAACCACCAAGCCTCTCAGGGAAGGTTCTTGCCTCCCATTCAGGAGGCCCCCAGATTAGTCTCTACCTCATCCAGCCCCAAATTCACCTGTGAGGAATGAAACTATGTCACAACTAATGATGTACAACTGTGGAGACTACTCTGGGCCCTCCCCCTTCTCGCTCTCTCTCTCTCTTTCACCTTCTCTCCAAAATTAAAATTAAATAATTTTTTTTTAATAAAGAAAAAAGTCATTGGAGTCCAGATAATGTGAGTAGGGAGGGTGTCCCAATACAGTTATTTATTGACTGGCTAAAAACTCTCTCATAGACTGTGCCTTGTGAGCTGATGCATTCTCATAATGCAAGAGCCATGAGTTGTTGAAAAGGTCAGGTTGTTTACATTCAACTTTTTCACACAGCCTTTAAAGCACTTCCAAATAGTCAATTTCGTTGACTGTTTGTCCAGTTGGTACAAATTCACCATGAACAATTCTTCTGCTATCAAAAAAGGTTAGCAAAATTATTTTGACTCTTAATTTGGACTGATGGAACTTTTTGGTCATGAAGAATTGACTGACTTCCATTGTACACTTTGATGCTTTGTTTCAGGACTCTGATACTGAAACAGTACCAGGTCATATTGGTACACCCATGTTTTATCATCAATGATAACACAGCCCAAAATATTGTCTTGCCTTTTCAAAAATTCTTGCCACACTTCAACTCTCCTTTGCTTTTGTTCATTGGTGAATTCCTTCAGGACCATTTTTTACACACCTTTCTCATGCCAAGATTCTCAGAGATTTTCCTAACTGTTTCTCCATTGATGTTTACTTGGCCTGCTATGCTTCTCACAGTTAGCTGATGATTTTGATGCACAATTTGATGATTTTTTTTCAATGTTTTTGTCAGCTCTGCTCATTACTGGCCACCCTGACCTCTCTTCATTTGTGACACATTCTCTCCCCTCAGAAAAATGTTTATTCAATTTGTACAGTGACATTTTCTTCATGTCATTATCTCCATAAACTTGGCCTAACGTGCTCCTGATTTCATTTCCACTCTTGCCACATTTAACAGGAAATTGAATGTTTGCTCATTGCCCTAATTGAAGCTCCAGCATTATTGTGACAGCACACAAAAACGTACAACATTAATGAATGCCACTCAGCAAGACATTGCCACACATTGACATGAACACAGCTGTAAGACACTGATATACTACGGTTATGAAACCTTACCGAGTTATTTGTGCTGTGTTACCAACATAAGTGCAAGGTGGCAAGTTTGCAAACTTAATTGTCAGACTTTGTATGTATGCACATGTCCTTTCAAAGTAGTGTTTTGAGTTCCTTTAGATAAATATCCAGAAGTGAAATTACTGGGTTCTTCTTTGTCTTTTGTTATAGCCGTTGTTTTAAAGTCTATTTTATCTGGTATAAGCATTGCTATCTCAGCTCTTTTATTTCAGATCATATATATTTTTTATCTCTTTACTTTCAATATGTGTGTGTATTTTGAACTGAAGTGAGTCTCATATGTGCACAGCATACAAGTATGTAAGGGTTTTGTTTCTGTATCTGCTCAGCTACCCTATATCCTTTGATTGGAGAAGTTAATCAATTGACAGTAATAATAATTGTTGATAATATGTAGTTATTGCCATTTTGTTATTCATATTTTTCATCTGTGTTCTTTGTCTTTCTAAAGAAGTCCATTTAATATTTCTTATAATACTAGTTTGTGGTGATAAACTCCTTTAACTTTTTCTTGTCTGGGAAGCTCTTTATCTGTCCTTCAATACTGAATGATATCTTTGCTGGGTACAGTAATCTTGGTTGTAGGTACTTGCTTTTCATCACTTTGAGTATTTCCTGTCAATTCCTTCTGGCTTGCAAAGTTTCTGTTGAGAAATCAGCTGACAGTCTTATGGGAGTTCCCTTGTAAGTAACTACTTTTCTTTTGGTGCTTTTAAGATTATCTCTTTGTCTTTAACCTTTGGCGTTTTTATTATGATGTGTCTTGGTATGGACCTGTTTGGCTTATCTTGTTTGGGATTTTCTCTGCTTCCTGGGCTTGTATGTCTATATTTTTCACCAGGTTAGAGAAGTTTTTCATCGTTGTATCTTCATACATGTTTTCAATTCCTTGCTCTCTCGCTTCATCTGGGAACCCTATGATGTGCTTCATGTTGTCCCAGTGGCCCCTTAAACTATCCTCATTTTTAAAATTCTTTTTACTTTTTCTGTTTTGATTGGGTGTTTCCTGCTACCTTATCTTCTGAATTGCTGATTCCCTCTTCTGCTTCATCTAAGCTATTGTTGATTCCTTCTAAAATATTCATTTCAATTATTATATTCTTCACTTCTGACAGATTTCTTTTTATGCTTTCTCTATCCATTTTTATGTTTGCTGTCTCTTTGCTGAAGTTCTCACTGAGATTATTGAGCATCCTTATAAAAAATTATTTTGAACTATGCATCTGAAAGATTGCTTGGCTCCATTTTGTTTAGTTCTTTTTCTGGAGCTTTGTTTTGTTGTTTTATTTGGGATATGTTTCCTTGTCTTCCCATTTTGTCTGACTCTTTATGTTTGTTTCTATATACTAGGTAGGGCTGCTATGTCTCATGGTCTTAATAGAGTGTCCTTATATAGTAGATATTCTGTGGGGCCCAGTAGCATAGTCTCCCTGTTTAAATCAGCTGGGTCTCGTGCCTCGTATGTGTTTTGAGTTTTGGTTGCTGTTTGCACGTCAATGGGAGGGAATGACCCTCAGGCTGATTGGTTGTGAGAACTGGCTGTGACTACAGTGGAGGAGCTGTGTGCAGAGGCTGACCCTACAGAGCAGAATGTGCTTTAGCAGGGTTCTGATGCCTTCCCAGTCTGCCCTTTGGATGTGTCTTTTGTGGTTGTGTGGTAGTCTGAAGCTGGCCACAAGTTAAGTTGGTTCTGGGCACTCTTGAGTGGGGTTCTGTTGCAGGCCAATATCAGCTGCTGCCTGTGTCCTTCCTGAGGTCACTTGGTATGAACTACAAAGTGATTGGCATATGGTTGCCACTTGTGCTGGGACTGGAGGTGTCTGGAGGAGGCTAAACTGGGAACTGAGGTAGGCTCCTGCTAGTGCCAGGCTTGGGGCTTCTTAGCTAGAGGTACTGAGCATGCTAAGGCCAGATGCTGCTGGTTTGGGGTTTTTGAACCTTTAAGAGATTTTAGGAAAGTCTGAAGCATGAGACAAGATAGGTCATTTGTATGGAAAATCCACCAGAAGTGGCTTGTGTGGGCCCACAATTTGGATGGGATAGTGTATCAGGGAGTTACCAGGGTGGGGCAAATGGTGTTCATGGGGGTTGATGGTGACTCGGATGTGGCAGCCACCTGTGTCTGCATGTGGGTGAAAGGAGGGCTCAATAAAGGAACAGTGGCTTCTGCCAGCATATTTTTTCTGAGAGAAATCTGCCCCTCCATCCCTTGCCCCGAACCCTGACAATTCAATTTCTCCCTGTAGGTCCCTGGAAACTTTTGGGCTTCTGTCCCAGTGCTAGAGCTCAGGGTTATTGAGTAGATCAATATGTCCATGTGTAGGCCCTTTAAGAGGAAAGCATCAGCAACCCTGTCTCACTCAGCCACAATCTCCACTGGTTTTCACAGTCAGAAGTTGTGGGGCTTCTCTTCCCAGCACTGAAATCCTGGGCTGGGAAATCTGATGTGGGGCTGGGACTCCTTGCTCCTTAGGGAGACCCCCATAGCTGGGCTATCCCTCCCAATTTTTATCAACCACACATGGGTGTGGGACCAGGCTGTTCCAAATCTCTGTGCCCTCTACTAGTCTCAATGTACCTTCTCTTGTATGTACTTAGTTATAGGGCTTCTGTTCAGCTAGACTTCAGGTGATTCTCAATGATGGTTGTTCTCTAGTTTAGTTAATGATGTGGTCATGAGAGGAGGCAAGCCCAGTATTTGTATTCTAGTGCTTTCTTTATTGACCCTCATAAATCCTCTGTGAGGTAGACTGATGGTGTTGGGGACAGTCTGCAGATGAAAAAGACTGAGGATTCTATAAGTTAAATGAGTATCCTCTGATCAAACAACTAGTTGACTACTACATCACCATTCTAGTCTAAGCGTCTGTTATCACTATTTTGGACACTTACAATAGCTTACTAGTTCTTTCCCAGGATATGCTATGCTTCCCAGTAAGTTCTCCATGCTGAAACTAGAGTGATATTTTAAGAACAATATAAAACTGAAAGCAGCAAGAAAACAAAATCTCATGGATACAGTCAATAGTTTAGTGGTTACCTGAGGATAAGGGGGGAGGGAGGTGGTAGATAAAGGAGGGGGAGCTAAATATGTGGTGATGGATAAAATTGTGTACCTGGAACCTATATAATTTGTCCTTAGCAATGTAACTCTAATAAATTTAACAATAAAAAGAACACCATGCCACCCTTTGGCTTAATTAATGCTTCACTGGCTTCCAAGTGATCTTAGAGTAAGAACTCAGATCATCAGCTGGGCTTACTAGGCCCTTCATTGCTGAGCTCCACATTTATACCTCTTTAGCCCCATCACTGTGTCTGATGGCTTGAATTAAGACCATGTTCCTCCTTGTTCTTTATGCTGCAGCCATATTGAGTTTCAGTCCCTTAATCCTACCATACTCCCTTATACCACAGTGCCTTTGCATGTGCTGTTCCCTTTGAGATGAATATTTGTTTGTTTCCCTCTTTACCAAATTATTCCCTGCTCATTGTTTAGATTTCCATCCATACTTGCTTTCTCAGGGAAGCCTACAATTGACCTCCTTGAGTGAGTTAAATCCTCCCATGATAGCTTCTTCCAGAAGCCCTTGCCTTCATAAGCATTGCCACAGCTGTGATATGCTATTGATTTGTTTCATTTATTCATTGTCTGTATCTCCTAATAGAATAAAACAAAATCTGTGAAGGCTGGCATCTTGTCTTGTGGACCACTCTTTCCTTAGCTCAGTGCCTGACATATTGTAAGTATTAGATATTCATGTGAATTCATGTAGTCGATATACCCAAGTTCCATTGGGGGCTCTGTCACCTTTTGTTTAATCTTAAGCAAGCCCCACTCTTTTCTGAACCTCAGTTTCAGAAATAATTGGACCAACAGATCTCTGATGTCCCTTCCAGTGCTAGATAAGAAATGTGATTTTAAAAAATATGGTGAATGTTTAAATTTAAAAAATAGTTATTACAGTAAAAGACACATTGCCATTAATCCCCCTCAAAATATGCCCTTTCTCTCTGAACACACTTATCTCATCACTCTTGACACTTTCTGAAACAGTTCTGGAAGTCCTCTTTGGTGAGTGTCTTTAGTTGCACTGTTGTGGCTGCCTTAATATCCTGAATTGATTCAGATCACACATCACTTCTTTTTCTTTTTTTTTTTTAATTTTAATTTTGTTTTTATTTTTAACAGAGAGAGAGAGTGATACAGAGATAGAGACAGAGAGAGAACTGAACTGGGGGAGCTTCCAGTTCAGCATATGGTTCCGCACGGGCCGGGGCTGGGATTTGATCCCTGGTCCCCGGCGCTGCAAAGTGAGCGCTTAACCCACTGAGCCATCCTGGCTTCCCCACACATCACTTCTGATATGGCAATTTCTGTCAAATAAAAACATTACAATATGTCCTCATCCATATTATTCACCTGATATTGCACCATGCAACTTCTGGTTCTTCCTCAAAGTCAAAATGACCATGGAAGGTAAACATTTTTCATCAATTCAGGACATTAGGCAGCCACAACAACACTACTAAAGACACTCATGAAAAAAGACTTCTAGGACTACTTCAGAAAGTGGCAAGAACTATGGCATAAGTGTGTTTGAAGCAAGGGGGTATATTTTGAGCGAGGTTAAGGGCAATGTGTATTTTGCTGTAATACATTTTTTATTTAAACATTCACTATATGTTTAAATATCATCTAATGGTTTAGAGCAGGGGTCTCCAAACTATGGCCCGCGAGGTCCTCTCATCCAGCCCGTGGAGACCTTTTTATCTGAATAAAATAATATTAAATAAATAATTAAAAACAACATCTATGTTTTGATTCTTTTTTATTTGGAGCTCGAGTGTGTAGTCGGCCCCAATACTGCTGTTTGATAGTTAAGCGGCCTGTGGGCTGAAAAGTTTGGAGACCCCTGGTTTAGAGAACAAACATTGGCTTCAGACAAGCCTTGGCTCTGCCAACTCCTCACTGGCTGTGTGACCTTAGACAAGTGACTTCATGTTACTGAGTTTCCATTGCTTTAAAATGGAGACAATAATGGAATCCATGCCAGAGAATGGTTGTAAGGAACAAATCACAGGATGTATTTAATCACTTAGTTAAGTACCATAAATCTGCAACAAAGTGTGGCTACTTTAATCATAATTATTATAT
Source organism: Craseonycteris thonglongyai (assembly GCA_004027555.1). Taxonomy (NCBI): domain Eukaryota; kingdom Metazoa; phylum Chordata; class Mammalia; order Chiroptera; family Craseonycteridae; genus Craseonycteris; species Craseonycteris thonglongyai. The sequence continues at coordinate 15,319 of PVKE010021525.1, forward strand.
GACAGCACCTAAAAAGTTTCTTCAACTCAGTCTGTGAAGACAACTGGTAAAAGCACAACAGAGTATGGATGTTCATGAACTGGAGAAAAATCATTTGTTAGAAGCTGAAGGATGTCAACATATTTCGCTATTTAAATAATGGTAACATTAAACTGAGGACATATACTATAGGGGTTATGCATAAGCTTCTTCATCCCTCTGATCCTTAGCTCCCTTGTCAGTACAAGATGCCTTAATCTCCATATAACCAGGTTGTTATAAATTAAGTTTCAATGCCGTCATGCTTGTAAAGCAATTAGCATGATGCCTGGCACATAGTAAGCACTCAATAAACTGTCACTGCTGTTACAACCTACCTATATTGCTGCTTTTATTATTTGTTGTTGTTTTTTTTGTTTGTTTTTGTTGTTGTTGTTTTGAGCCAGAAATTTTGCAGTCCTTAGTGGCTGGTGTGCAGGATGCTGAGAGGTTAGAGCCCTAGGGGCATTATCCAAACTGGTTCTCAGGCTTCTAAATTCTGTGTTAAGTGAACTTCTGGGCCATTTAAAACACAAAGGCGAGGCAAGGTCCCCCCACAAGTGCCCCGGCTTTTCAAAGGGGACGCCTGCGCCTGGAAGAAGTTTTGATACCCAGGGCATCCGAGATGGCGCAGCAGGGGAGCCCAGGCTGCGAGGCCACAACTCCTGCCGGGCCCTCTCAGAAGTGGGGTGGGGTGGGGGTGCGCCGGGCGGGGGGCCAGGCCGCTCAGCGCCCACTCGAGCGGCCCCTGTGGAGGTGTTCCCAGGTACCCCAGTCAGCGCGGCGTTTTCAAGTGCTGGCTGCGAAGCTTGAAAAGGGCCCGCCGCTGGGCCGGGCGTTTTGTGTTTGCCAAACAAAGCATGAA
>PVKE010021525.1:16301-26531 GCA_004027555.1 Craseonycteris thonglongyai
AAAGGGGCGGAGGGTGGATAAGGGGGGCCTGCGGGGGGCTAGCTGCAGATTATGCGCTTTTCTTAGAAATAAAGGAATTTCCCGGCCTGAGCGAGGGCCCTCCAGATGGAGCGAACCCTCGAACTCAAAAGGCCAGGGTAGGAATGTCTCCTTGGTTTCTGTGTGGAGCAGGCCAGTCACAGGGTTAACAAGGACAAAAATGCTCTCTCCTCAACTTCTGGAAAGGATGGACAGGAGTGGCTGCGCATTCTGCAGAGCACTCCCCAACCCCCTTGCACCCTCTGGGTCAGGGGCTGCACAATTGACTGGTCTTATGCCATGCCATGTCATGCTCCTCACAGACATAGCACCTACCTACGCAGTGTCTGACACTGTTTATCGGTTGGAGGGAGACACAGATTGGATGAATGTGGGAGGGATGCATGCATAGATATGTGGGTCAACCAGATGGCTTCTCTTTCCTGAGTTTTGGTCTAATGAATGTTTTTGATGGTGTGGCATTGTGTCGTTTGAATGTGATTATGTTTTATTTTTCTCTTTGTATTTTCTTGTATTTTCCAGATCATTGAACAGGGTCACAAATTATTTATATAATTAGAGAATATCAACAAACATTATTGAAAATAGAAATCAAACAGACTGAACAGACTGAAGAGAGAGGGGAGTCCAAGACACTGAGATGAGGACAATGTAATGATAATGACACCTTACTTACTACCCATAAACAACTTTTCACATACATTGTTTATCACAATCATCCTATACTTAACACAGGACCTGGCACACAGTATTGAATAAATAAATGGCTGGATATGCTGCTGGTGGAATCCAATGCCATTGAACAAATGAAGTAGCTGAGGTTCAGAGGGGCTAAGTGAGACACAGGACTGAAATCTGTGAAATGCAAATCCAAGGCTCCTTCCTCTATGCCCCATAGAATCCTGAAGGGCTTCAAATACAGGCTATTTCATTTAACTCATCTGTGTCCATTTCTGGATTCTGAGGCTCCAGATTGCCTTTCTAAAGACACAAGGTTTTGTTTTTGTTGTAATGAAACACACAGCATCATTAAGTATCCGTGAAGAGGAATCTTTTAGTTGCATTAGAAACATGGTTTGTGACCATTGAGAGCCTTGGGAAACGAAGCTCTCCTAGCAGGAAGAGGCAGGCAGCTAATAGAAACAGTTTTCTGGGGGCAGTTTCTGCATTCTCTTCGGACTGACTTTAGCATTATTGCCAAGGAAAAGCTTAGACCATGTCTGAGTGACACTGCGATTTGTGAGTATAAATAGTTCATATCTAAGCAAAGGGGTTGTTACTCAGAGAAAGAGTTTCTTATCCTAAGCTGTTTTCCCTGACTTGTAAATCATAATTGATACAAAATACTTTAAACTTTACCTTGATTTGAAATTTCCTGAGGGAATCAGGCCAAGTAATTGAGCAAGAATATACTTTTTTGATGTTAAGTCAATATTGTTTAAACCATTTTATAGAAAATACTTGAAACAGGTTTGGTATTATAATTTATTGTGATTCTTCTTTTAAAAAAGTTTTCTTTATGTTAATGTCAGTTTTCTTCTTGAAGGTATCCTTTGCCTTCACGTATTATGCTTTCACTTGAAACATGTATCATAATAATAAATATCAATACACTATTTTATTTTTAGATTTAGTTATTATATGAGGTTTTGTGAAATTCTTAAAATTCACATGAAATATTATGTGAATAATATCTGTTTTGAAGAAAATTTATCGGCATTAGTAGGAAAGAGGACATGAATATCTCCTTGCAATATTTTGCCCTCACTGAAAAACTCATGAATGAAATAAGACCTTAGGATTACATGAGATGATTTACATACTAATTAAGTAGCATTGTGTAGAACAGAGGTGGGAGGGAGAGATGGAAGGATAGAGAGAAAGAGAGAGAGAGAAAAAAACACTCTGGAAGCTTGGAGATGTGAGCTCCATGGCTTTATAGCAGTGTGATTGTGAGCAGGTTGCTTTATCTTCCCTGAGTTTCAGTTCATGCATCAGTCAAAACACAGAGGGATATTAAGAGGATAAAATGAGATATGTATGAAAGGAGTCTGGTCCAGTAGGTGTTCAAGAAATGCTCACAACAGCCATCACCTTCTGCCTTTATAAAAAGGATCAGTTCCCTCAACTATAAAATGGGGTTAATAACACCTAGAATAAAAGAAACATAGGATATAGACTAAGACAGGGTTGTCTGACCTTTTGGCTTCACTGGGCCACATTGGAAGAAGAACTGTTTTGGGCCACACATAAAATACACTAACAGTAGCTGATAAGCTTAAAATAATATCTCATAATGTTTTAAGAAAGATTACAAATTTGTGTTGGGCCTCATTCAAAGCCATCCTGGGTGGCACGGGCCACGGGTTGCACAAGCTTGATTTACACAATGGTGAAAAATTGAAAGCTTTACTTCTAAAGTCAGGAACAAGACAAAGATGCCCACTCTTGCCACTTCTATTTAACATAGTACTGGAAGTCCTAGCCAGAGCAATTAAGCAAGTAAAAGAAATAAAAGTCATACATATCATAGAGAGCAAAGTTAAAATGTCTGTTTTTGTAGATATCATGATCTTATACATAGAAAACTTTAAAGATTCCATAAAAAATTGTTAGATTGGGGATTCCAAGATAGCTTAACAGGATGAGTGCTTGCCTTGCAGCCTTGAGGTCCAGGGATTGAATCCTAGCCCAAGCCCATGCAAACACACATGCTGAACTGTGGCATGCAACTGACAACTGCCAGGATGATGACAAAGGTTCTCACCTCCCATGAAGGAGGCTCCCAGTTTGGTTCTACCCTGAGCAGCCCCACATCCACCTGTGTGGAATGAAACCATGTCAAAAAAGAAAGAAAATAAAACTAATGATGTACAACAATGGAGAGTACTCTGGGCCCCCCTCTTCTCTCTGTCTCTCTTACATTTTCTCAAACAATAAAAATAAATCTTAAAAAATATTCTTAGATTAAATAAAAGTCTGGGGAAGCCAGGATGGCTCAGCAGGTGAAGGTCTTGCTCTGCAGCCCTGGGGACTGAGGATCAAATCCGAGCCATGGCCCATACTAGACAGGGGTGTGCTTCCCATGCGGGAGGCCCCAGTTCAGTTCCCACCCTCTGATTTATCCCCTGGCTTGAGGGTGCATGCCTCCTCTGTGGGAGGCCCGTTCATGCCCTGAACGACCAGTTCATGCCCTGAATGACCCTGCCCACCTGTGTGGAATGAAACCATGTCAAAAACTGATGATGTACAGCTATGGAGACGACTCTGGGCCCTTCCCCGTCTCTCTGTCGCTCTCTCTCTCTCTCTCTCTCTCTCTCTCTCTCTCTCTGTTTTTGTCAAAAATAATAAAATAAATCTTTGAAAAAATAAAAGTTTGATAAAGTGCCAAATGCAATATCAGCATAAGAATCAGTTGTATTTCTATACACTAACAATGAACTATCTGAAAAGGAAATTAGGAAAACAATCCCATTTACAATAGTACCAAAAAGAATAAAACACTTGGGAATAAACTTAACTTGAGAGATGAAAAACTTATATACTGAAAACTATACTACATTGATGAAAGCAATTAAGACACAAGGAAATGGAAAGTAATCTCTTGTTAATGGATTGGAATAATTAATATTGTTAAAATCTCTATACTACCAAAGTTATCTACATTTTTAATGCAATATCCATCAAAATTCCAAAGGGATTTTTTACAGAAAGAGAAAAAACAATTCTAAAATTTATAATGGACCAGAAAAGACCATGAATGAAGTTGAAGGTATCACACTTGCAATTTCAAAATATATTATAAAACCCCAGTAATCTAGATAGTATGAATCTGTCATAAAGACAGCCAGACCATTGAAAAAGAATACGAAGCTCTGAAATAATTTGATACATATATGGTCGACTGATAGTTGACAAAAATGCTAACAATAAACTATTGGGAGACGATAATGGATTAAAGAGTTAAATGTAAGATCCCAAACTGTATAACTTCTTGAAGAAAACATGGAAAAATCTTAATGACGTTGGTTTTTCCAGTGATTTCATGTATATGACAACAAAATCACGGGCAACAAAATAAAAAAAATAAGCAAATGGGATTGCATCAAACTGAAAAGATTTTGCACAGCAAAAGAAGCAATCACCTTCCTGGACCCAGCCCTTGCTAACCACATAGGCTAAACTGCAGCGCACTGGTAACCACTGAGATGGCTTGGCATTGAAGGATTTTGCATCCCATGAGGGAGGCCCCCAGTTTGGTTCCCACCTCGCATGGCCCCACATCCACCTGTGTCAAATGAAACCAGATCACAACTAATGATGTGCAACTATGGAGACTGTTCTCTCTCTCTCTCTCTCTCTCTCTCTCTCTCTCTCTCTCTCTCTCCTTCTTGCTTTCACTTTCAAACAATAAAATAAATCTTAAAAAATAAAAAAGAAAAGAAACAATCAACAGTGAAAAGGCAGCTTATGTAAGGGGAAAAGTATTTCTAAGCCATATATCTGATACAAGACTAATCTAAAAAATATATACAAGAAATCCCTACAAATCAATATTAAAAAACAAACAGGGGAAGCCGGGATGGCTCAGTGGGTTAAGCGCCCACTTTGCAGCCCCAGGGACTGAGGATCGAATCCAGACCCTGGCCCTTGCGGACCCATATCCTGACCTGGGGAGTGCCCCCAGTTCGGTTCTCACCGGGGGTGAGGCCCTGGCCCAGTTCCTGCCCTGTGCAGCCCCGCGCCCACCTGTGGAATAAAACTATGTGGAAAAACCAATGATGTGCCACTATGGAAACTGTTCTGGGCCCGCCCCCTTCTCTCTGTCTCTGTCTCTGCATCTCTCTCTGTCAAAAAAAAAACAAACAATAAAAATAAATCTTTAAAAAAAAACTAACTAACTAACTAATAATTAAAATGGGCTAAGGACTTGAACAGATATTTCTCTGGAGAAGATCATACCATTGGCTAACAGGTATGAAAAATTCTAAACATCACTAATCATCAAAGGAATAACAAGTAAATCTACAATGAGACATCACCTCACATCTATCACAATGCCTCTCATCAAAAAATAAATAAAAAGAAAGAAAGAAAAAGAAAAGAGGAAGAAAAAAAGAAAAGAAAAGTAGATAACAAGTATTGGCAAGATTGTGGAGAAACTGACACCCTTATACACTGTTGGTGGAAATGCAAAAGGATGTAGCCACTATAGTATGAAGATTTCTCAAAAAAAAAAAAAATAGAACTACCATATGATCCAGCAATCTCATTTCTGAGTATTTATCCAAAAGAATTGAAATCAGGGGAAGCTAGGATGGCTCAGTAGGTTAAGTGCTCACTTTGCAGCCGCAGGGACCGAAGATCAAATGCCAACCCTGGCCCGTGCAGACACATGTGCTGAGCTGGGGTGTGCTTCTCATGCGGGCAGTCCCCAGCCTGGTTCCCACCCTGCATGGCCCCTGCCCACCTGTGTAGAATGAAACCATGTTGAAAACTGATGACACACAACTATGGAGACAGCTCTGGGCCCTCCCCCTTCTCTTTCTCTCTCTCTTTCTCTGTCTCTGTCAAAAACAATAAAATAAATCTTTAAAAATAAAGAATTGAAATCAGTAGCTTGAAGTGATATTAGCACTCCTATGTTCATTGCAGTACTATTTATAATAACCAAAATGTGAAAACAACCTAAATGTCAATGAGAATTAAATAGATAAAGAAACTATGGTATATACATAGAATGGAATGCTATTCACCTTAAAAAAAGGAAAATAATAACAATATTCAAAAACATGGGTAAACCTTGAGGACATTATACTATGTGAAATGGGTCACAGAAAGACAAATACTATATAAATGCACATAAATGAATAGCTTTAAGGTTAAATTCGTAAAATTGAAATGGTGTTTTCTGGGGGTGAGGAGGGTTAGGGGGAAAGGGATAGTTACTAGTCAGTCAAGCAAGAGGAATACATTCTAGAGATCTGCTATACAACATTAGACTCATTGTCAACAATAATATATTATACACTTAAAATTTATGAAAAGGTAGATCTCATGTACTTTTTACACAACAAAATAAAAATAAACATTAAAAGGAACATAAAATGTGATATACATCTTCCTATGAAAATGATGGTGATAGTAATAATAATAACAACAGTAGTTCTTATTTACTGAGTGATTTTATATATTGAGCACCTTGCCAAAAGCTTTGCATACATTGCCTTGCTTCAACTTAACAGCTTGCACTCCTTACTCTCCAGGGACACAGTTTCTTCTGTAAGGTACTGAAACACAACCTGGTGGTAGGAGCAGGGAGCTGAGGAGGCAGCAGCCAAGAACTGTAGCAGGAAGGCACCCTGGTACCCAGGAGCTGCTGTCTGATTCCATTGTCTGGCTTCCAGTGCTGAAGGTGAACATTAAAAATACATCCCAAATCAATTCTGCCGAAAGAAAATATATCTATTTTTTTCTTATCATGTTGGACTTGCTTTAAATATCATTCCCATGAGAAATTATATTCCAATGAGAAAGTATTAACAGAATAAATTTAGGAACTACCAGTTGGGCTGTTTTCACCTCCCTGAGAGGAGATATTTATGTATTCACAGGTTGATGATTTTTCAAGGCCCACAGGCCTCACTGGTAGATGCTAAGTAGATGATCTACCTGTCTTTTCTCCTCCTCAGGCTTTTCCCGGAGAGGAAGATGTGCTAGATATGTCATGGAAACTTCCCTCTTGAGCCTGCCTGTGTTTTCCCACCTGGGCCTCAGAGGTATTTACCTTATTGTGAGAGCTGTGATGGTGGTGTACATGAATGAAGCCCTCTTGTCTTCCACTTTCAGCATCTGGTGAATTAGTTTTTGAGGCACCATCCTTCTGTATTTCTAATGTGATTACTGTTCCCTTTGATTTGCCTTTCCTGCCCCCCTCCCCCCAATGCTTTCTTATCATCCATATAGGAACCAAGACAATGTATACAATTTAGCAGCTGGGAATTTGGGATCTAATAAATCACCTGCACAACCCAGTGTGTCTACAAATAGCCTGGGGGATGAGGTTCCTTTAGCTTAATGTGGAACTTGGTGCAGCTGACCTGAATAATGAAATAGGGGACCCAAAGTTATGAATCCCCTCTGAACATTGCTTCATTAGAATCCCCTTACAAAAAAAGAAATGATGCTCATCTCATCAGCTCGATTTTATGGCATCTGATTAGACCACTATTTTCTCAGCAGGTCCCTTTTCTTTAAACTGTTGACTATGGATGGACTGCTGAATAGAATGAACTTTGTACCACTAAATTGCAGCATTATGGTTATTTAGTGTAATTTATGAAAAACGGGAGAAGCATGATCACTTAGTTCTTGTTGCTAATGATATCTCCATTTATCTGAACAGGTATACATTTGGAATATCCCTCCCACTCCTAAAACTCATCCTGGAATACTTCCAAGTTAAAGACCCCAAAAATGTTATTTAGAGGTACAAACTCTACAGATGACAAATTAAACATTAACAGCACCTGCACATGTTCTTATGAACATCTACCATCAGCAGCCTTTCAGGAAAGCTATGCATTTTAACTGTTTTTTACCTAACAAGTCTCTTTATTCAGTGTTTGACTTATGATTCAACGAATTTGGTAAAAGGCTAAATGGGCCTTCAGTGTAATATACTCCATTAGTACACCATTGTCTCTTGTTTTGAGATATGAGGGAAGGTGGTGAAATTATGTAGTATTTATATCAAGCATTGTGATGATTAAAGGAGTACACCATGACACTCTCTTCTGATTAATAGGAAATCAACAGTTACAACTGCATTGCAAATGTAAAAACCATCCTGAAACAATTGCTGCCTGAATTGATAATCATCCAGAATTATTGAATAGATGTGGTTCTCTTAAGCATGCAGTAACTAAGAGACCAGTGTGGTGGAGTCATAAGCAAAGACATGCACTTTAGAGTGAGCCAGAGCTGGGTTTGCACATTTGTTCTATCAGTGGTGGCCTAGTGACCTTGGGTAAGTTTATACTCTTCTTGATTCTTGATCACTTTATTTGGAAAGTGGGGATGTGAATGCCAACTTCATTGGGTTATTTTAAGAGTTAAAGGAAAGGGCTTATGTGAAGTGCCTAGCTCAGGGCTTGATTCACAGTGAACAGTCAATAAATGTTAGTGCACTTCCCTTCTAGTGGATCAAAACCCAGACTAAGGTTCAAGCCCACTTCACAGTATCTGTGGTCATCATAGGTAATCTCAAGAAATTTCCCAAAGAAAAATAGTTTCATTCAATTTTCAATTTAGAAATTAATATTAGAGTTAGAACATCTAGGCGGTGAATAAGATAGGGTGGTGCCTGGCAAACGCAGACATTCCAGAGTCCAGACTACAAAGGAGTTCCTTCTCTGACAAAGGTTTTTTGGTAATGGTCTACACTAGTACATCAGATCATCATCTTTGGTTCAAAGTGAAAGTGATATAATCCCACTCAAGTAAATAACATTGCCCATTATCACTAGCTCATTTGGGAAGAATGAAAAAGTTTGCTTACTTTTTTGTGGACTGACTCCCATAACTCCAGCACTGGTGAATATTTAGTATATTTTTGTGTTTTATACTAGAAACACTAAAAAGTGCTCAACATTTTAACTTGTTTTTTACTGGGAGACCTGCAAATCTGCTAGTGCTCATGTGCTGAAAACTGTGGCCTTAATAAAGGAGAAAAGGGTGCATGAAAGAGTGAACACGAGAGAGGAGGCATTTTACACTTTATCAATACCTGAATGCTGGCACTCTATCATAATTCAGTGGTTTAATTTCTACTTAGCCACAGATGTGCTCCTTTAAAATGGTGTGTTTGAGGTTAAGTTTGTTACAATTGATGCCCGCCCTGCAATCATTAGCACAATTCTCAGCACGGCCCCTGAAATGGATTTATTTTCTCTCTTTAGATTCCATCTTTGTCCTTAACTCTTCAGTAGTTGCCAAGGAAGAAAACCCCTTCCAGAAGCTTTCTGTGACAACTAGATGATACTGAAAGTTGAGTACCACACATTGTAATTTAGTTTAGCTGGTAATTATTGTTGGTGGGATTCTCCATTTCTCTGGGCTTGTGTTTGTATTCAAGGGACTTCTGGTAGAGTGATACTTTTAAGTCTAGACTAATACTTTCAATAATACTCCACACTCCATCTGGTTGGTGCATTGGAACAAAGAATTAAGCATGCCCAGCACACTTTCCTTTTAAAAATGCTCATGTTCCCAGAGGTTACTTTCTGCTATGCATGCTGGGTAAGCTCTGCATCAAAGATGCAGCCGTGAGCAAGATCTGGATACAATTCAGTGAGGAGTAAGACAAGTAAATACATTTTTAAAATGCCAATAAAGAGAGATTGATAATCTCAATGATACACTTTAGGAGCATAGAGGTGTTGCATCTAACCAACTACCAAGTGCATCATCAAGTACCAAGTGTCAGGAAGTTTATAAATGTATGACCAGAAACAATAAAAAACATAGAAGAAAATATAGGCAGTAAACTCTCTGACATTGCTCTTAGTAAAAATTTTACTGATATAAGAGGTCTGACAATTAAGTTCGTGAACTTTCCACTGTACACTTACATTGGCGGCACTGTACAAAAAACTCAGTAAGGTTTCATAACCTTGGTACATCAGTGTCTCACAGCTTTGCTCATGTCGACGTGTGGTGGTGTCTTGCTGAGTGGCTCTCATTATTGTTGCATGTTTTTGTGTGCTGTGACAAGAATGTTAGAGTTTGAATTAGAGCAATGAATAAATGTTAAATTTCTTGTTAAATTTGTCAAGAATGGGCATGAAATCAGGAACATGTTAGTCCAAGTTTATGAGGATAATGCCATGGAAAAAATGTCAGTGTACAAATGGATTAAATATTTTTCTTGGGGAACTTGGGGTGGCTCATTGGGTTAGGCGCACACTTTGCAGCGCCGGGGACCGAGGATCGAATCCCGGCCCCGGCCCGTGCAGACCCATATGCTGAACTGGGGAGTTCCCCCAGTTCAGTTCTCTCTCTGTCTCTGTCTCTGTCTCTGTCTCTCTCTCTCTCTCTCTCTCTGTCAAAAACAATAAAATAAATAAATATATCTATTTAAAAATATATATATATATTTTTCTGAAGGAGAGAAAGTATCACTGATGCATA
>PVKE010021526.1:0-26432 GCA_004027555.1 Craseonycteris thonglongyai
CAATATTTCAATAGGCATGGAAAGTGAATTAGAGTTTCTCTTTCAAAATCTTTGGCAAAAAGCGACAATTTGTTTTCGAATGAAATTACTTCTTCTAACATCGAAAAAATTGTGTTTCCTTTTCCTTGTAACTTACGATTAAGCTGATTTAGATGAGAAGTAACATCCACCATGAAATAAAATTTCTGGATCCACAGATTGTTCGTTAGCTCTGCATAGTGAACACTCTTCTCAAGAAGAAATGCTTTTATTTCAGTAAACAGTGAAGCGAAACGTTTTAAAACGTTTCCTCTCGATAACCAATGAACCTTGTTATGCAGCAGAAGATCTGCATACTCACTCTCTACCTCAATTAGAAATTCTTTACATTGGCGATGGTAAAGAGCTTTAGCTACAATGGAGTTGATAATCTTAATCACCAATTCCATTACTTTGCAAATTTCTTCAGGAAATGTCTGTGCACATAGTGCTTCCTGATGAATAATACAATAATATGTAAGTATTTCGTGATTAATTTTTTCTTTCAAAATAGCGACAAACCCATTTCTATTTGTAGTTAAAATACATTTCAGCGGGCAGCAATTCGACGGAGATAATGATACACGTTTGTGAGCGACTATCCGTGCTATTGTTGCTTTCTAAAAATGTGCCTCTTTTCTGTAGGCTTGCGTTTCAAAAATGTTTACTCGTCTCTTACAAGGCAAGTTAATAAATAATATTCTGTGCCTGCACTAAACATTTCGTGGAAGAGCCGCAGCCAAGGAGTCAAAGAGCCGCATGCAGCTCGAGAGCCGCGTTTTGCCGACCACTGGTCTATCCTATTATAGATAACTGCGCCTCCCCACCCCACACAGAGCACTATTCTCATTTGGCTTTTCACTAATTGTCACTCTGGGATTTAAGCAAAGTTGGGATAGGATTGGTCTGGTAAGGACAGGACCAAAAGTGTGGCTAACTAGTAGGGGTCTGGCAGATACTAATAATTAGGAAAGTAAGATCCCAAGAATGAGAAGAGCTAATACATGACTGAAGAGACTAGGCAGGTCCTAGTGATCTGATAGAATGGAAATCCCATTTTAGTGTCAGCTGAGGAATAGGAAACATGAAGGATGAGTGGTCTAGGCAGAGTAGAAGGTCAGAGTTTGCAGGAGCTGCAGAAACAACACAGTGAAAGCAAATCCACACACTATCTTAGAGCAAAGGTGACGACCCCACTGTATTACTCTGCTCCCTGCGGTTGGATAGCCTTAGGTCCAAAATGGCATTCAGAAGAAAATCAAGGACCCAAGCAGAACCCCCCTTCTCACATATTTAACTCCTGGGATGAATGCGAAGGAAAAGCTACGTATCTCTCTACTACTAGAGTTTCCTTAATAAACAGTTCCATATGCTTTTTTTTTTTTTTTTTTTAAGATTTATTTTATTGTTTTTGACAGAGACAGAGAGAAAGGGGAGGGCCCAGAGCAGTCTCCATAGTGGTAGTCATCAGTTTTTGACATTGTTTTGTTCCACACAGGTTGAGGGGTGGAGGGGCACTCAGGGCAGGAGCCAGGCCAGGGGCCTCCCACATGGGAGGCTCACCCCATTTCAGCACATGGCTCCACACAGGCTGGAGCCGGGATTCAATCCTTGATCCCCAGGACTGCAAAGTGAGCCTTAACCCACTGAGCCATCCTGGCTTTCCCTCCATGTGCTACTGATTACAAGATATCGTCGTTTTTATATCTCGGCAAAATAACCTTGAGGCAGAAACTTGTCCTTCCTTCATGACTAGGCCATATACCTACCGGTAGTTCCATTATCAAAGTGTAAAGCCATCTTCTTATCAATCTTCCAAGCTAGGAAATCTCCCTTGTGTGTCACTAGGAGTCCCAAGTGCCTACATTCATATTAATACTCAGCTGCCTGTACAGAAAGTATGCAGTGAAAGACAGTTGGGTGAGGAAAAGTGACAAAAAGAGGGAAGTCATTTAAATTGTGCTGATTCAGTCATTTTTATAGCTAAGGATAAAAATAGATAATTTAAAACTGATAAATCAAGTATAGTAGAATAAGTATATTTAAAAATGCAGGGAAAGCTGGGATGGCTCAGCAGGTTAAGCGCTCGCTTTGGAGCCCCGGGGACCGAGGATCGAGTCCCCGCCCTGGCCCATGCAGACCCACGTGCTGAACTGGGACGTGCCCCCAGTTCAGTTCTTGCTGGGACCTATGTGGGAGGCTCCCAGCCTGGTTCCTGCCCTGCGCAGCCCTGTGCCCACCTGTGGAGTGAAACTATATGGAAAACTAATGTCAACAATGGAGACTGCTCTGGGCCCTCCCCCTTCTCTCTGTCTCTGTTTTGCTCTGTCAAAAATCAATAAAAAATAAATCTTAAAAAAAAAAAATGCAAAGACAATGTGATGCAGGATGAAGGTCTGACAAACAAGACTATTTACATGGGCTAAATTCACACTGCTAATAGACCCTGTTGCTTACCCAATAGCCAACACCCTGTTTTCTCTGTACCCTGCTTTTGCTTGAGTGGGGTATATCCAGCCCTAGGGGATGGGTCACTGTTGGCATAGGTGTTCTGGGGTTCTTTTGTCACCCTTTCTTACATCTGAGAGCAGTTAAGCATAGGATCCATTTGTATGGCCAATGAGATTTGAGGGCACATCTACTGCAAGGATATGGGGAAATACATATTTTCCCCTGATAACAGCCCCAGGAGGATAATGGCTTTTACCTTGGGTGCCCTTGTTTTCTGCCTTTGAATGTACCTATGATGTTGGGAGCGATGGGTGCCAGCTGACTTCATGAGTCAACAGGAGTGAGGACAGAGCAGAATGAAGGAACTTGAAGACATGGAGCTGCTGAAAAATGCCAGCCTGAAAGCTGCAGAGTGACTCACTTCCCTTCTGGCTTACGTTTCTGTCTTCAGGCCTATCATACAAAGAAGTCATGGTTAATTTTGCTTCACAAAATATTCTTCTCCAAAGCTTTTAACCATTTGCCTTGGCAGAGAGTTTAGATATTTTGCTTCAAGAGAATGGTTGATTCTGTGCTAACAATCTTACCAGCAGAGACTCTTCCTGGCTTTGGATTTTATGAATGGCCTTTAGCTAATGGCATAGGATTCCAAAGCACTGGAAATGGCAGTGTGATAACAGAAAATAATTCAGGAAGGAGCTTCTTGAGGTCATACATGTGGGTCATATAAACAACCCCAGACAGCCCTTAATTCTTTATTCTTACAAATGCTTACATTCCTATTAGCTATTGCTTGAGATCTTTCACTGATTTCCTATTGACCTCTTACAAATTCATAATCTCTCTAATAGACTTTCCTCCTTCCCCCAAGCTCCCCCTCTGCTCCCTTACCCTTATGTTCACTGACTTCCTAATATGTGTCGAGCTCCTACAATTATTCTAATTCCAGCTTCCATGTAGCTTCACAGCCGTCTTCCCTTCTAGCTCCTGGGAGTCCCATCCTTCCACCTTTCTAAGCTAAATCCACCCATAGAGCTCCCCAACCCCTGCCATCGAATGCAATCCTGGAGGACTTCACTTTTGCAGAGAGCTCTCTTTTTCCCACTTCATTGGTTCCTTCCTCATTTATAGGCAACAGGTCTCTCCTGTGGACCGTCACTCTCCTCTCACACCTGCTGTTTCTCTCTGAGGCTGCCTGACTTCTTGAATGTGAGACATAGGCCCTGGGTTCCATGCTGTCTCTGATCATCCACTGCATACGTGGCAATCTGGTTTCCTTCTCCACAGTTACATTTAGACTCTTCTCTTAAAAGTCAACAACGAGCTATTTGTAGCTAAATCCATTTTTTCTTTTCTGGTTTCGCATTCTCTCCACCTCTCTATTGCTTTTTTTTTTTAATGATTTCTCCCACCCTTGGTGCTCTCTTCTTTGGCTTCTATTCTATTCACTAGCAGTTCCTTCTCTTTTTATTGCCCTCTATTTGTCTTGCCATACCTGCAGTGGGTATTCCCTTTCCTCCTTCTTCTCTTTAGTCTTTCATTCCAAGGTCAGGCATTCCCTACAGCTATTACCTCTGTGCTATAAAAAAAAAAAGGCCTGTGCTATTTTCTCATATAAACTTTAGTCCCCCACTGCTTACTATTTATTTACTCTTGGATATTTCACTGGTATTATACTTTTAATGTATTTCCCTTTTCAAACTGGTTCTCCCTTCCTGTTTTCCTGCCTCTAATCATGGCATGGTCATTTTATTTGTCCCTGTATTAGTTTGCCAGGGCTACTGTAACAAAAAACCACAGAAATAACAGAAATTTAAGGTGGCTTAAGCAACATTTTTGTTCAGTGTGTGACCCTGTTTGGATGGGAAGGCTGTTTGTGCTGGAACATGTACTATGAATAATCCCTATTTGAATGTGAAATTTTATTAGCTCATATTATCTATTTTCATAATTATCTTAAAGGGTAAACCTATAAGGCTGAAATATAGAGACCAGGCCCCTAGTGCTGCTGCTTAGGATCAAACTGTAGCAAATCGGAACTAGTTCTTTTGGCCTGGATGCTCTAAGCATACACTTGTTCTCTGTGTGTGTGTTTATCATGCTTATTAAACTGTAAGTCATAAATATGACCAAACATCAAGACCATGTTTCATAAACTTCATAGTGAACGAACAAAATATTGGAGAATTCCTGAAAAAACTAATATGCTTGCTGGCCATACTTATGAGGGAGAATGTTTAGAAAACCAGATTTTTGTAAGAGAAGAGAGAGTGTGTGTAGACAGTGTATATTTTATTGTTTTGTTTTTGTTTTTGACAGAGACAGAGAGAAGGGAGGACCCAGAGCAGTTTCCATAGTTGTACGTCGTCAGTTTTCGACATGGTTTCACTCCACAGGTGGGCACGGGCTGCACAGGGCCTGGGCCTCCTGCCTAGGAGGCTGGCCCCCACGAGCTGGGGGCCTCTCCAACATAGGAAGCATGCCTGAGGCAGGAGCCAAACCAGGGGCCTCCTACATCGGAAGCTCGCCCCAGGGAGAGCTGAACTAGGGGTGCACCCCAGTTCAGCATACGGGACCGCACAGGCCAGGCCTGGGATTTGATCCTCAGACTCCAGGGCTGCAAGACAAGCGCTTAACCCGCTGAGCTATCCCGGCTTCCCCAGCAATGTATATTTTAAAGGTAAATTCTCTGGCTGGTTCTTTTTAGAATATTGAAGAACAATTATTAAATATTTATATATTTAGCTTATGTAAGCATATACTTAAGTAACCATCTCAACTTATAATGAATGCAGAAGAGTTGACTTGCCTAGAAGCTAATCTTAGGGCCCTCTGGATTGTTTCTTCAGGTAGTAGTTTGGTAAAGAATCTCTATAAGGTGTTATTTTCTTAAAAATGTAAGCATCTGTGGTGGTATCTGCATTTCAACCAAGAACATGTCATACAGAGTGTTTCATGGTGTAACTTAAATCCCCGAAGGGGAATGTAAGCAGGTATTCTTAGTCAAGCTGTCACCAGCATCACTCCACAAACCCCACTGTGTCTGAAGTAGCCTAACTCCAAAGAAGCCATTTCTAACATAATTAAATGGATTTCCCCCATAGTTAGCAAAGCTAAATGATAAGTGAGTTCTAACTTTTATCTGAATTTTACTGAGGAACATTATAGTCATGGTTTTATAAAAATAATTTCCTTTGATTATATCCTTCTCATTTTACAACCCTCCCAAGCTGTAGAGAAAATTGAGCTAGAAGTGTTTTGTTTTTTCCTCCAGGTCACATTACCCCTATTTCTTGGGTCACCTCACTAAGGTCTGACACAGCCCCACAGCCCACAGTAACATAGAATTTGTTCAGCTTGTGACCAATTCTGTTTCAGAGAAGCTGAAACTGAAAACTTCATTTTTTTTACCTCAACATCTACTCCATCCTGCTTTTTTTCATGATTATTATAGTAGGATAGATTTTTTTCCCAATGGTTTCTTAGATAAGACACCAAAAGCAAACATAGTAAATAAATAAATAAACTAATTAAATAAATTGGACTTTATAAGAATCAAACACTTTTCTGCTGCAAAGAACACCACCAAGAAACTGAAAAGACAACTCACAGAATAGGAGAAAATATTTACGAAGCATATATCTGATAATAGACTTGTATCTAGAATAAAGAACTCCTACATCTCAATAATAAGTAGACAAATAACAAAAATATGGGGAAAAGCTGAGTTGATATTTTGCCAAAGCAAATAGAACGGTAAAAACAAAACAAACAAACAACAACAACAACAAAACAAAATGAAGAGATGCTCAACACCAAATCAAAACCACAGTGAGATACCACTTTATACCCACTAGGATGACTACACTATAATCAAAGAGACATAATAACTAAAGTATGGAAAAATTCGGGCCTTCATGCACTGCTGGTGGGAATACAAAATGGTGCCACCACTTAGGAAAAGTGTCCGGCAGTTCTTCAGGTAGTTAAAAGATAGAATTAACATTTGCCCTATACTCCTAATCCCACTATGAGGGTCAATTCAGTTCTCACATAAGAGAATTGAAAACATTGGTCTACAGAAAAACTTTTAAACACACGCTCATAGTAGCATTATTCATAATAGCCAAAAGCACAAACAGCCTAAATGTCCATAAGCTGATTAATAAACAAAATATGGACTATCCACACAAGGGGACATTATTCATCAATAAAAAGGGATGAAGAACCGACACATGTTACAACATGAACTTGAAAACATACTAAGCAAAGAAGCCAGACACAAAAGACCACGTATTGTATGATTCTATTTACATGAAGTGTCTAGAAAAGACAAATCTATAAAGATAGAACATAGATTAGTGGGTACCTAAGACTAGGGAAGAGTAAGAAGGTGAGTGACTTCTAAAGGTTACAGAGTTAGTTGTTTGGGCAATAAAATTGTGGTGATGGTGGCACAACTCTATGAATATACTAAAAAACCACTGAATTGTACACTTTAAAAAGAAATATTTTATGGTATGTAAATTATATTTCTAATAAAGGTATTATTTTTAAAAACTCTTCCATGACAATAATCATGGATCTAACTCAGAGCCAGATCAAGAATACATGACCCAGGGCTAATTTTTTTTGTATCTTTCTTTCTCTCCCCCCCCCACCCCCCGCCCCAAACCAATGTCATAAACTACTTGAAATCTTCAATTTTACCCTTGTGAGTTTTCTACATAATCATTATGAGATTGTGAAAATCAATCAGGGAAGCACTAGCAAAATGCTAGCTTTACCTTTCAAGGTTAGCAATAATTTGGAAACCTCAGGAATTTCATTTGTTTTAGTCTGGACAACAATTTCTATTGAAGGGTGTGTGCCAATTATTCTTTTGGCTCAAGGGAGAAAAAAGTATTACAGGTAAACCATTTTGATTTTATCAAGCGAAGAGCAGTAATTTGGGGAGCCCAATTGACTTCTAAAATTTCATCAGAGTATAAGGAGCATACAGGCTTTGCTTTTGTTCAGTATTGACTTTTGCTGATAACCTACTTATGTAATTGCGTTCTCCTCAGCACAGCATAGCTCTGAAAAAGGGAACTGAACGCTCTTTGGTGCCAAGAACTCGTGCTTCGGTGGCAAAGGTCCCAGGGTGCCCTGTTGACACATTGAAGCCTGACGTTCTGGAGGATCCTAATAGAAACCGTGTTCTGACACTAGGGGGCTAAAATCCACGGGGCAGATTGGGATGCTTTTCTCTTCCATCGCAGTAACAACGCTACAAAGGCGTCTTTGACCTTGTTCGGAGATTGAGGACTTCCCTGCCTGCCTGCGCACGAGGCGGGCGCGGAGAGAGCCACGTGGGATCCAGGGGAGACACTTCCAGCTGCAAGCTGTTTAAATTCTCAGTTTGTCGCTGTAGGGCACCACGGGGAAGACCCGCAGAAGGTGTACCCATCAATGGATTAGGAATAAAATCGTAACGAAGTGAATCGAGAAATGTTGCCCCAATCTCCGACACACTTCCGTCTCCTCCTTCACCCCACCCCCATCTTTCCTACGTTCTGCCCACTCTCCGCTCATCAACTCAGCCCCGCCCCACACCCCGCCAGGGAGGCTGGAGAGACCCCGGAAGAGCGGTTTCATCCGGGTGCTTTGCCGGGGCAGGCATAGGGCGTGGCTTTATGACGATAGGGGAAGAGCTAACTCCGGAGCCCGGAACTTCCCGGCGGGGGTGGCCGAGGGAGTGTGACTGTACTAGCCACGCCCCATGGACACCCCATACGAGACAAGAGGGGGGGGTCTCTAGACTCAAACTTTCCTTTGAGGTGGGAATATAAGATAAGAAGTTTCACTTCAAAGAATCCCAATTTTGCAGTCTTTTTCATGATTTCTACTCCTGTTCTTCTCTCCCCCCTCTTGGATAATCATGACGACCGTGTTCGCCCTCAGTCTCTTCTCCCCTTCCATTCTTGCACAAGTGGTGGGGCCGCAGGGCGCGCAGGCGCAGAGAACTCCGGGCGGGGTCGCGGCGGGGCGGGTGACGCAGTGGCGTCGCTGCCATTTTAAGTTGTTTGTTCTGGCTTCTCGTCTCAAACGCGACTCAGCCGGGATCCCGGAGGCCGCCACCGTTTCCGCAGCCACTGGTGGCGGGGAACAAGGCTGTGCCGCGGCGGGCGCTCGCCATCCGCTCGGCTTTCCGCGTCCAGGTGTCTGAGGCCCACCTTCCTGAGAGCCGGAGCCGACGTGGGGAAGGAGGACTCGAGAGCAGATGCTTGAACTGAAATAACTTTATTTGGGGGTTGACTTGGCTGACAGACCTCTTAGAGCAGGGCTCCCCTCCCCTCTCCCGTCTCCGGGACCAGCGTTCCCTCCTCCTCGTTTTCCTCCTTTCTCTTTTCTTGCCGCTGTCCCCGTCCTCCCTGCGTCCCGGGGCGCCGAGCCAGACTATGGGTCCCAGGCGGGGGCTGCGTGGCGGCAGCAGTGCGGGCGGCCCGGTCCCAGTGCGCACCGCAGCGGGGATGGGGGTGCTCAGTTGGCTGGTGGTGTTCTCTTGACATGGCTCCTGCCCGAGCCGCGAGCAGCGCCCCCGCCGCCGTCTCTTCCGCCGCCGCCACCGCTCCTCCCGCGGGCTGCGGCTAGAGGGCCCGCCCCGCTCGAGTCGGTCAGCGATCCCGGCCACCCGGGACAGGGAGGGGATTCCTCGCCACCCACCGCCCCCGGGGAAGCCCATTAACGACCCCACCCCAAACCATCCAAACTCGGGAAACATGGTCTGTTAAACGTGAGAGAGCTAATCCGGGATCCGGGAACTTCATTTCTTTTGGTGGGGGTTGTGGGCATACTTTAAAAAGTATTAACACAACTGTTTTCTTTTTTTCCCACTGACCCTCCCCATTTATCCAATCCCGCCTACTCTACCCGGGCGGGAATTGTTTCCACGATGAAATGAGTGAAAACCTGAGTGATCCTGTGTCTACCGTGGTGCGAGTGAGTCGCTGCCGCTGAAGGCAAAGGGTGGGGGTGGGACCTTGTGGTGGAAGGCAGGTGGTCCCTGGGCACTGCCGGGATTTGAGAGAAGAACCCGCCACCTCTGCCTCAGCAATGCCCACAAACAGATAAGTTTTACTCCTCACGGTCTTGAACGGGGCCAATTTCATAGGGAAGGCTCCCCTGGGGAATGTGGAACTCCTTGCAGTGCTAGGGGTGTTGTGATCCTGGGTGTTAATTAGGTCTGACCAGAGCCGAAATAATTACTATATCGTATTATATACCCCTTTTTCCCTCTGCCATCATGATTCTCCTTGGCAGCAGCATTAGCAGCCACTTGAGGGTCAAAATGTGGGTGATGGGGAAGTTGGTAATGACTCCGCTGTTTTTTCTCATGGCTCCTTTGGGCAACAGCTGCCCGCCCCCGGTATACACTGTAGTTGATTGCAGGGAAACCCTGAACCTCTCCCCTTCCTTCTCTACCGATTTTGCACTTTTCTCTTTGCTCACCACCAAGTGTAATCAATAACGAGCACTGACAATACATAGCAATAGTGAAACCTGAAATAACTAAGAATTAATTAGGTACTACAGCCATGGATTTGGCTGGGTAAAATCCAATTGGATATTTCAGTTTCATTCACCTTCCCTGTTTTGGTGTTTTTGGGGAGGTTTTGGCGTTTTGGTTTTTTTTTTTTTTTCTCCTTGTATTTGGAAAACAAGGATCACATTCCTCCCTGCTGTTTCTTTTCATAATCCCTTTTCTAAAGGGCAAAATCCGGATGGGTTTTAAGGATTATTGGACTGGTGTCAGCTGTGTTTTATTGCACACCTAAATCCTGATAATAGGCTTTTCATCCCCCCCCTGCCCCCCAGTCTTTATTTTGGCAGTTAAGCCAAATGGGTTTTCCAAAACATTAGTTCAAGTATTTTCTCTTTCTTTCCTTCCTCCTCTTCCTTTTCCCACTACACCCCAAACGTTATTGTCCAGACATGACTGGGCAGCAGCTTTTGTTTCTTGACCCTGTCATGTGACAGTCTGCTAATATTGCCAGAAGGTGCAGTTTTGGGGTTACAGTCGTGATTTTAGCTATTCAATCATATTAGCAGGAAAAAAATGACTTGTTTCTGTTGTACTTGAGTCTTAAGAAAAAATACCCATAGTTTAGTGACAATTTCCAAAGGCTTTAGTACCACCTGTATTTCAAAATGGGGGACCCAAACTCCCGGAAGAAACAAGCTCTGAACAGACTACGTGCTCAGCTTAGAAAGAAAAAAGAATCTCTAGCTGACCAGTTTGACTTCAAGATGTATATTGCCTTTGTATTCAAGGAGAAGGTAATTTAAAGTTCTCAGTGTGAATTAATTAGCACAAGTGGTTTTTATAAGTTGTCAAAATAACAGGTTAAAGAGTGGTTGGCAGAAGTCTACAGTGTTTACTTTGACTCACTCTTGGGGAAATTCTCTGAATCCATAGTTGCAGTATAATATAACTAGAAGACTTGAATACTCACTGGTTTAGTTGTGTCCACTTATAGTTACGTGCTGTGGGCAGCATTGTAAAGCTTTATGTTTTACCATAAATTGCATTTATGTGGAGTTAGAGAACTTTATAACCCAGTTTAAAGATTGACTTTATAACCCAGTTTAAAGATTAATGTAACATAAATGGGATAATTGAAAGTGGTAAATTGGAATCAAAGTGTTTATATGTTAAAAGCACTCTGTTTCTTCCAAGTCCAGGATGCAGGTACCTTTTCTCATGGTACGTTTAATAAAATACACTTAATTTTTAGGAGCAATGAAACAGGTGGTTAAATTGTGTTCGGAAGTGCAATTCATTAAGATTTAAAATGAAATAGAAAGTTTAAACATTTTTTGGGTATTAATCAGGATTCCACGGTTCAGTGGCAAATACTAAGTTGTGAGTTGTCAAGGAAATCATGATAAAAGTATTTTTTTGTAACAAAACTGGTTTCTTAAATAAGCTATTTGACATGAGTTTAGATTATAAATATAAGGAAATAATTACTTAGAATTTGGCAGTTAAATTATATGTTAATTTCAGATCAGAAATATGTTGCGTTATCTTTAATATTTGGAAATTTCTTAGGATTTTACCACTTACCTCTCAAAGGTTATTAGTATTGAAGAATGCTCTTAGCTGTCAGAATAGAATATTGTATGGTGGTTTCAGAAGTGGTTATTTTGAAGTGACTGTACCGAGATTGGGTAGTCCCAAGGATTTATTATACTTCTCCATTTTTGTCTCCTTTTTTTGTTAATAAGTTGACTGTACATTTGAGCAGAAATTAGTTGAATATAATACAGTGCACGAAATTAAGATACAAGTGATGAGACTAGATCTTTGTATTTAATCTAGAACTATACCGTTTAGTTCTAACACCTGTGAAAACCAGTTCTATGAATGGAGCGTATCTAGTCACTCACCATTAGTAGTTAATGAATTTTATAATCAGAATAGATGGTGAGAGCACTTGGTCTGAACTAAATTTGATAGGTATTTTTTTCTCCTTGCGAGTACTGTCACTTGTATTATATTCAGATATATTTATATATAATTATATAAATGATATAATATCCCGAAGGAATAATGGAAATTGACCTCTAAGGAGTAAAACAGTTAATTTGTGTAAATAGCTTTGTTTTTAAACTGCTGAGATTTTAATTTGGCTGTGTGTAGAACCAGTTAGATGAAATTACATCAAGAGTAAATCACTGATTTTTTTTTTTTTAAGCCTTAGAAGTGCTGATGTTTGTTTCACATAGCATTTAAGAAGTGTTGTCTAAAATAAGTACTTGCTATGGATGCCATAAAAATAAGAAATAAGCATTTAAACATTCTGATAATAGCCTGTATGTGATTGGGAATAGGGGACTTGGAGGGGAGAATAGAAGGATTTACCTTTTTGGAAATCTGTTTTCAGTACAAAAATTATTTCAGCTAAGAATTTTGCTGAGTTAGAATAAAGGTATGTGAATTATAATATGAACTGGGAATTTAAAAGATGAGCTACCAGTGGACATATGCTATTTTTTTTTCTTTCAGAAGAAAAAATCCGCACTTTTTGAAGTGTCAGAGGTTATACCAGTCATGACGAATAATTATGAAGAAAATATCCTGAAAGGTGTGCGAGATTCCAGCTATTCGTTGGAAAGTTCCATAGAGCTTTTACAGAAGGATGTGGTACAGCTCCATGCTCCACGATACCAGTCTATGAGAAGGGTAAGTTCTGTTTTTTAGTCTTGATTTGGTAAGTTTTTATGAGTTAAGCTTGCATTTTTCCCCCTAAGTAAGAATGGTCATGGATTTCTTTAAAAGTTGACTTCAAATAAAACAGTTAACTCATGTGGTATTATGCTGATATTGTGTATATTATTGCTATGAATAATGTTTTATATTACTGTTCATTGGGTTTTCTATTTTGGGAGGAGAACTAACATCATACCCCTAATAAATAAGAAACTTAAAGTAGGGGAAGCCGGGATGGCACAGTGGGTTAAGCGCTCACTTTGCAGCCCCAGGGACCATGGATTGAACCCTGGCCCCGGCGGCCCATGCGGACCCACGCGGACCCACATGCTGAACTAGGGAGTGCCCCCAGCTCTGTTCTCACTGGGGTGAGACTCCGGCCCTGTGCAGCCCTGCACCCACCTGTGGAATGAAACTATGTGGAAAAACCAATGATGTGCAACTATGGAGACTGTTCTGGGCCCTCCCCTTCTCTGTCTCTATATATATCTCTCTCACTGCCAAAAACAATAAAAATAAATCTTTAAAAAACAACAACAAAACTTAAAGTAGAAGAGACCATTGCTGCCAAACCTTCTAAATTTCTCCAACTCTTTGGAAGTTAATCTGGCATACTTGAACAAGAGATCCCCACAGTTAGTGGTTGGGGGTTAGGTGGAAGGCTGGAGATATAGTCTGTACAAATTTGACAGAGGTTTATTGGTCTTTGGAAATTAATATGCTGGATCACGATAATAAGAGGATCATCAACATATAACAAAAATAGCATTTCAGTTGTAATAAGAATGATTCATATTAGAAGTTCCAAGATCCTTTGTTTAAATAGTTCTGAGTTTGAAGAGTGGAAACAAAGGTGCAAAAACTTTTTTTTTTAATATATATTTTTAGTGGTTTTTTGTTTTTATTTATTTATTTATTTATTTTTGACAGAGGGGGAGAGAGAGAGAGATACAGAGATAGAGAGAGAACTGAACTAGGGGAGCTCCCAGTTCAGCATGTGGTTCCACACGGGCCGGGGCCGGGATTCGATCCTCGGTCCCTGGCGCTGCAAAGTGAGCGCCTAACCCACCCAGCCATCCCGGCTTCCCCTTTTTATTGTTTTTGACAGAGAGAGAGAGATACAGAGACAGAGAACTGAACTGGGGGCACTGCCCGGCTCAGCACATGGGTCCACACGGACTGGGGCCGGGACTCGATCCCCGGTCCCTGGTGCTGCAAAGTGAGCGCTCAACCCACTGAGCCATCCCGGCTTCCCCCAAAAGAAACTTTTAAAAAATAACAAAAAGTCAGAGGTTTGGTTGGAGTTGTCATCATGAGCTTATGAATTTAGATCTTGATGTGAGGAACATTGTTTAATGCCTGGACTCCATAAGATAAAAATTAGAATGAATTAGGTCATGAGCAATTCAGAAAATATATTCAGTCCTATTATTACCTCTTATATAAAATTATATATAGTGGACCTTTTGCATTTGTGAAATGTTTCTGTAGTCAAACTTCGTTACAGCATTTTTCGAAAGTAATTTTCTTTTTCTGTGTGTGTCATTTTATAGGATGTAATTGGCTGTACTCAGGAGATGGATTTTATTCTTTGGCCTCGGAATGATATTGAAAAAATTGTCTGTCTCCTGTTTTCTAGGTGGAAGGAATCTGATGAGCCTTTTAGGCCTGTTCAGGTATTTTATTCAAAAATAAGTGTGGTGAGGAACTCATAAGTGAAAATTACTGGAATTAGGGTATAAAGAAATTCTTGGGAGTATGCTTTCTGCTAAGTTTTATGAGTCCCTCCCATCCTTTTAATATTGTAATGCAACATGAGAAACCATTTAGATTATAGAATCTCTTTAAGAATGATTTGGGTCTCAGTTACCCAGTGTATCTTTGAAATTATGGCCAGAAGAACTCATTTTAAGGTTGGTATTTGTTGATTTATAGAGGGGGTATGTGGACGAACGTCACAAGATTTCTCCTGAGCCACACACACTCCTGAAATAGTATACTTAACCATCAGGTGATATAACTTTCTGTGATGAAGGAAATGTTGTATATCTCAAGAGACTCTTCAAAGTGGCAGTCATTAGCTGCATGTGATTATTGGGCATATGAAATGTGTTACTGAATTTTAAATTGTATTTTAATTAAAGTTAGGGGTCACTATTGGCTACCAGTTGGACAGCACAGCTATATGCATGTGTGCGCAGTAGAATTTTCACCTTATGTAACATGTTTGTAGTTACATGTAAGTGCTTATATTTTTTAATTAGGCTAAATTTGAGTTTCATCACGGTGACTATGAAAAACAGTTTCTGCATGTACTGAGCCGCAAGGACAAGACTGGAATTGTTGTCAATAATCCTAACCAGTCAGTGTTTCTCTTCATT
This sequence comes from Craseonycteris thonglongyai, assembly GCA_004027555.1. Classification (NCBI taxonomy): domain Eukaryota; kingdom Metazoa; phylum Chordata; class Mammalia; order Chiroptera; family Craseonycteridae; genus Craseonycteris; species Craseonycteris thonglongyai. The sequence goes on from PVKE010021526.1 coordinate 15,106, forward strand.
GACAGACAACACTTGCAGGTAAGCATTTGGAGAGGGTGGCCACTTAGGGGCTCATTTTAAAAGCATAATGGCTCATTTTAAAAGCTGGTTATCAGACTTTTCTGTTAGCAAAACTTAATTCTGTTTTGCCCCTTTGGCACTGCATTTATTTGCGAAGTAGTTAAAAAACCGAAAGATACATTCTGGGTCTCACCCTAGAACAGTGGTTCCCAAACTTTGCTGCATATTAAAACTGCTTGGGGGAGCTTTTAAAAGTCATGAATTCAGTAGAGTTTGAGAAATGATGCCCTACAAATTTTCATCTTAAACTGCACTCGCCAGATTAATATTACTTGAGAACTTAAATATATAGAATGTCAGGCCCTGCTCCAGTCCTGCTTAATCAGAATCTACATTTTGAATAAAATCCTCATGTGACTATTAATGTATATTTTGAGAAGCATTGGGCTATTTAAAAGAGCTAAGGCACATCTGTATTTAAAAGATCAATATGTACTAAGTGCCAGGCACTGTGTAGTGATGAGCAAGACAAGACAAAAATTCCTACCCTCGTGGAGTCGTATCCATTGTGGGAGACTCAGCAGTTAAGTAAAATATGTAATGAGTTAGTGATAAGTGCTAAGAGAAAAGAACGGGCAATATAATAAACTGTTGAATGTGAATTCTTAGGTGGTTTAACCAGAGAAGAGCTCACAGAGGTGACTTAAAAAAATTATTTTTTTAGAGTATATTATTAATTTTATTATAGAATGTGTTTATTTTTATTTAAAAGTATTTTCAAGGTACAAAAAGTACAAAGGCAAATCATATTGTTCCCTTCAAGGGTTGTTAGACTTTCTATTTTGTAAAGTTGATTATGGTATAGGTACAAAGAAAACTGGCAATTGCAGAAGGAAGATAATTTCACTGGAGGCATTACAGAAAAACCATATAACCGGGATTTTTAGGATTTTTTAATCTGAGGTCTTCCTTTAGCTCTCTGGTGGAGGGAGATTTTTAAGTTGACTTTTTTTTTTTTAATTGTGTACTTTCATTTGATTTATTGAGAAAATACTGTATAGCATTATACTGACTTAATGGAGTCCACAACACAAACAGATTTTTAGTTATAGAAGGTTTAATAATAACTAGTGACTTGGATTTACTTCATTAATAATAAGTAATTCATCTGTTATGTATCAAGATTAGATGTTTTCTATGCTATAGGAAGCAAGTAACTTGAATCCACTGAAAAGTTTGAGATCATAAGCTAGATTTAGGTTGTAGTAGGTAGGGTAATCAAACAATCTCTGAAATTGATTTTAGCACAAATTCAGTCGTAAGTCCTAGAAACTCCTTAGTCCTGGGCAAATGGGGATTCTTGTTACCCTAGTTGTAGATGAATTTATTCTTCATTCTTAAGTCTCCTTGCATTCAGGTTCTGTTCTTAATCTTCATAAATTAGAGATGTGTTACTATATTTGCATTCACAAGGGAAGTGGTTATAGTGGCCAACACATGCAGTAGAAGATCATGTACCAGACTTGAAGAGCCTTTATATGTATGGGCTCATTTAATCCTCACAACAGTCACCTGATTGGTTGACCTTGTTACTCCCAATTTATAGCTAAGGAAATTAAGAAATGAAGCTTAATCAAATCACTCAGCAGAGCTCTTCAGCCATTTTTTTTGGCAGAGAGAGAAGGGAGAAGGCCCAGAGCAGTCTCCATAGTTGACAGCATCAGTGTTCCATACAGTTTCACTCCACAGGTGGGCGCGGGGGCTGCGCAGAGCAGGAACTGGGCCAGGAGCCTCCTGAATAGGCCCGGGCAAGAACTGAACTGTGGGCACACCCCAGCTCAGCATATGGATCCACCTGGGCCTGAGCCGGGATTCGATGCTCAGGTTCTGCGGCTGCAAAGTGAGCTCTTAACCCACTGAGCCATCCCAGCTTCTGTCTTTAGCCATTTATCATAAGATCCATAAGGGCTAAACCAAAGGATAATTTTGAAGGGGGTGTGGGTGTGGGCGTGCGCATGCGCGTTGCTGGGAGTCTAGATTTTAAATACAATTGCAGCCATTTAGTGGCTATGAGATCTGAGCACATTCTTTCTGTTAAATTGAATAATGAAAAGATTATAATAATGAAAAAATATGTGCTTATATATATATAAAGTTCTTTTACATAGACTGCTTCAGATGTCAGCAAAGATCTTTTTTATTTTCCTTTTTTTTTTTAAGATTTATTTTTATTGTTTTGACAGAGAGAAGGGGGAGGGCCCTGAATAGTCTCCACAGTTGCACATCATTTTGTCCACATAGTTTCATTCCACAGTGGGCATGGGGCTGCACAGGGCAGGAACTGGGCCGGAGTCCCACCCTGGTGAGAACCGAACTGAGGGCACTCCCCAGTTCAGCACATGGGTTCGCACAGGCCGGGGCCAGGGCCAGGGCCAGGGCCAGGATCCAATCTTCAGTCCCGGGGCTGCAAAGTGAGCGCTTAACCCACTGACCCATCCCGGCTTCCCCTTTTCCTCCTTTTTTAGAGGTGCTACAGTGAAAAAATGAGCTTTGAAGGCAGGTCAGGGTTCAGATTCATCTTCCATTTATTAGCAGTGGTTATTAGAGCACCTAACGCATGTTTGCCATAAGTTATATGATAAAATAGTAACTACTTTTTAAAAATAATAGAGTTTGAATTATCTGGTAACACTGGCTTTCTTCTAGTTCTTTATTCCAGGAATATGCTTAAATCTTTTCTTTTTAATCTATTTCTGATCTCCCTAGCATCTATTCTCACCATATCTGGTATCTTTCTATATACAAACATGACTTCAAATCTGTCTCCATGAAACACCTTTAACCTATTTTCTTTTAGCAAGTCGTCTCTGGTTGACATTTCCTATCTTCTGTGTAAAATTTTTAAAGATTTATTTATAGTCATGCTTACTGTTTTCCTGTATTTTTTTTGTATGGCAAGGCTCTGTCTTCCTAAGGTCACTGTGCTTTGTTACTGTGTCCATAAGTGCTTAATCGTGGGAGATTGATCATTAAGTTATATATACTGAGAATATTAAAACTTTTCTCTTTCCAGACTCCAAAAAACAAAGCTACAATTTTCAAGTTATGCAGCATCTGCCTCTACCTGCCACAGGAACAGCTTACCCACTGGGCAGTTGGCACCATAGAGGATCACCTCCATCCTTATATGCCAGAATAGAGTGCTGACCAGCAAATTGGAGACGATCAGAGTGCAGCAGCAATTTTTTTTCTTATTTTCTTACCAGTTTATTCTTTCAGAGTTTAAAGAAAATGGACTCATGCACAGAACACTATGCATTTTGGAGCTTGTTCATCCTGGATTTTTTTTTTTTTTTTTTTTTAATTTGTTTTTGCAGAACTTTAAAAAAAATTAGATGTCTTCTGCACAGACTGTGTGAAAGAAGATGCTTTGCATCTTTGCTGCACTGCATCAGCATCTTACAAAAATGTGAAATGAAAGGACTATGTACACTGAAATGCTTAAATGTATCCAAAAGCACAAGGTGATACTCATTTTTGGTAGTCTTTCCATTTGTGCTGGTTTTTGCCTCTGACATCTGTCATCAGTATTTAGAGGGTGAGAAGTGAATGTAACAGGTATAAATAACATTTAAAAAAACTTGATAGCTTTGCCATGATCACCGTTGTTCCAGAGCACTGTCAGGTTCATGCTAATGACCAGAAGTGGTTGAAAAAAAAATACAACCACAGGAAAGAAATCTTAAATGAAAAAAGCATCTCACTATAGGCATTCTTGCCTCATATTTACTGGGCCATGTTTGTTTCCTGGTACTCATATTTTATTTCCAGATCTCTTTCAAGTTGCTGTTAAAAAAAAAGTATTCTGCTAAGTTGTGGATACAGTTTAGACACATTAAAGCAGATCTGGAGTCTGAAGTAGTTAAAGCAGCTATAAAACTGAGATACATTCATAGCTGCTGAAACCATGATAGGTAGAAGACTTTCCTTTTTGGTTTTTGTTTATTTTTTTCCTGGTTTTAAAGAGAAGCTAAAATTATTAAAAGAAAAAAATTCCAGTGAATTGTGCATAAATACTGGTTTCTACACCATCCTAAAGAAAAACTTGAGGTTTTTTGGAGTAGAAAAATGTTATTAAAGTTGGAATCTTAAATTGTAAAAACCATTGAGTCAAAGTTCTAAAAGCAGAACTCATTTTGTGCAATGAACATAAGGAAAGACTACTGTATAGTTTTGTTTTTTTCTTCTAAATGAAGAAAAGCTTTGCTTAAGGGTTGCATACTTTTATTGGAGTAAATCTAAATGATCCTACTCCTTTGGAGTAAAACAGTGCTTAACGGTTTCCAATTGTATTTAGCTTCTGGTTGGAATTTGAAAAAATGAAAACCTAAATAAAACAGGTGAAAGTTCCCTGACTATTCAGGTGAATACGCAAAACTTGAAGTGGTAGCTTCTTTTCCCCTAAGTCACTGGGTAGGTGTTACTGATGACATTGGGTTATTTAGTAATGAATGGATATATAGTAAATTCATAAGAAAACCAGTGATTGGGTAATTTCAATAAGAAAAGACTCAAGGACATTTTGTCAGCTCTTAATAGTCAGCCTAGCCTTATGCCTTCATGGAAAATAAAATTCTTAATTCTAAAAGATACCATGTTTTCTAATCAAAAATAAGAATCTACTTGAAATGACACTGATGTTTATCATGGCCAGAAACTCTTCAAGTGGCAACCCTATGAAAAAAAAGATGCTTGCCCAAGTTCACAGTGAGGAGTTATAACTAGCTGGCTCTGTAGAGCCCAAGCTCTTGACTATTTTATTATATTGAATTATACAACATTCAGCAAGTTAGAAGTTTTCAGCAGCCATTGTTTTATTTTAGAATCTAAATTTTGAAGTTATGAGTAATACAGAAAGCTCCTGTATACTGTTTACCCACATTTAGTCTTAACATTTTGCCATATTTGTTTTGTCTTTACATATATTTATAAGAATATTTGAATTTGGTGGCACATTGTGTATACACCTTGCTTACTTACCCCTTAGTACCTCGCCCTGTGTCCCAAGTACAAGGATGTCCTTACATAACACTAAAGTTAAACTCAGGAAATGTAATACTGATATACTTTGATCTACCATCTGTATTCCTTTTGCTAATTATCCTAATACTAATATGTTTGATAGTGGTTTAACCCCAGGCAGTACAGGATCATTAACTTAAGAGACATGACTAATTATGTCTAATCTGTAGTCTGGAACAGTTCCTTGGCCTTGGCTTTTTTGAAGAGTAACAAGCCAATCTTCAATACAGTTTCTGGTCTTGCATTTGAGTGACATTTCTTCCTGGTGAGATCCGGATTATGCATTCTGGCCAGAGCCTAATGTGACCTTACGTGCTTCTCAAGTTAATATCCAGAAACATACTGTAAATTCGCTCTGTGGTTAATTGGGTCTAAGGGAGTGTCCTGTTCCTGCATTGTATAACTTTCCACTTGCAACTAAGAAGCAGTCTGTGGGAAACAACATGCAAATATCCCATCAGGAGCACCTTCATGCTTTTTGCCATAACCAGTCTTTACTATGATGGTTGCAAAATAGTGATTTTTCCACATCTCCTTCATCCACATTGATCAGCATTCTATTTAAGTAATAACTATCAAAATAGTACGGACTCAATTCTTTTTGTTTCAATGCTGCATAATTTACATGCCTTACTTTCTTGAGCACTCTATGGCACTAGGTACAATTGTCTTGTAACTTCCCTATTTCAGCCTGAAGCCCCTGAACCAGCTACTCCAAAGAGCATAGGTTCCTTTTAGCAGGAGATAAGAAATTAGAATCTCAGCCCCTAGTATGCTCACTGCTACTGTGCAGGGCCGTCCTTTCAGTAGACAGATCAATGTGTACTCAACACAAGCAAAGGAGAGTCAACCTTTAACTGTTGACTGTTTCCAGATTTATTTAGTCACTGCTTTTCACTTTTTGGTTATGATGTTCACTTCAAGACTGCTTGATGCAGGAATCAAATCACAAGATTCTCAGTTAACTGGCACCCATGGGACTGGTAGATGCCAGATAAATGTAGGTAAATTCCGTTACCCAGAACTTAAGCAGCTGGCAACAGTTAACGGAGGCTATTAAGACTGCAATAGTCAAAAGAACTTTGATGAAACGATTTGTGAACTTGGTCTTCTTTTATACTGTAGACAGGGAGATTTAAGATCTGCATGGTTTTATTCTCAGTACTAGAAATAGGCTAACGGTGTGCTTCCCTCTTGTTACAGTTCACCCAACAAAGAAACCAAGCTTTATTTACGCCGGTGGGCTCAGAGGAGTGTTTTCCCAAAGTCTGAGCCCCGACTGCAGGGAGTCTCAGGCATATATATAGGCAGAATTTCACTCAGTTATTTTCTATGATAAGTTCTTTTTCCGTGCCGTCACATATCTGTTTGGCAGATGCAGGCGCCAGGAGAGGCCAAGGCCACAGGTGCAGGGAGTGAGCAGGCTCTGCAGAAGCAGGGGAGTGACAGTGCAAGGAGCAAGGAAGATGTACAGAAGCAGAGGCTTAACTGCAAGCAGTGATCCGGGGCTTTGTCCATATCACTCTGATATAAAATAGGCCAGTCCTGTAATATTGTCAGAAGAAGGCACCATATATATTGGACTATTTCCAATATCACATTAAATGTGCTTTTCCTCCAACTTTTTTGAGGACTGTTTTATGTACATGGTTCAGTCTATTTCCAATATGGGCTATGGTCCATTTGTTTTGAACTTCCAGTCCTGAAATTGGGTTAAAAGAATGTAGATAACATTTTTGAGCTGAGAAGTACCTAAAATTCATTAAGGATTTATATTTTTCCTTTAGCTTAATAATTTAGCGTTCACTTCTAAGGTAATACTATCTCAAAATGGCCTGACTAGCTAGCTTCTTTGCTTTACCTAAGTTTTTAAAACAAACAACCAGTGAGCGAAGAATTCTTAAATCCAAGTATCATACCCAGGATTAATAAAAAACAAACTGAAAGGGCTTTTAAAAAATAAAGACACCCCCAACCTATATCCCACTTGGACTCCATGCCCTTTTCCTGAAGAAAGTATTTCTTAGCTATTTCTGGTTGTACTAATTTATTTTGAAAACTACATTTGTTCAAGTCAAATTTACACTTGATATTCCTTGGTGGGTTTCAAGATACACTGCTGTCCTCTCAGTTTCCCAGGTGTTTCGTATGCATGCCTTGAGCTACTAATTTTCCTGTAGCTTTGTTGGTCAGCTCCACAGAGGCAAATGCAAGTGTTTTTCCTTGCTTCAGAATATGTGCTGTAATCACTACATCTTCTCCTATTTTGGCAGGTGACATGTACCTTGAAAGGAAACATTTAAATATAGTTAAAAGGGAAAGTTGTATGCATCCCAGAAAAACCCCTTAGGTTAAACTATTTTTAGGGCTGGTCCTGATCAAGTTCCATTCAACATCCCTTTTATTTTTATTCATTTCACCATTCCTTATCCACACATATTTCTTTTACCATAAATATACGAAAGGGTTTTGCCCTGCCCTTCCACCCCTCCTTTTAAGTTTTCCACTTCATATTTATTTAGGGCTGGCAAAAGATTTACTCTGGCTTTCATTTAACCTACTTAACTTCCTAGATTAAGTGCGAGGGCTGTCTGGAAAGCATCCAGCCATGTAACTGTTCTCATTACAGTATATTGACAACGGCTGGATTTTTTCCAATGGCCCTCGTATTACTTGTTATATCAATATTTAGAATTTATTTAACTCCAAGATGACCTAATATAAGAACTATAAGGAATTCATATGAGGTCCTTACAATGCTCGTGATGAATTATGTACACATATTTTCAGAGACTTCCTACCGACCTGTATTCACATAAGTTGTCATTCACTTGTGAAATATAAATCTTTTGAGATTGTCCTAGTTTCTGTTCAAGTGAATCACTCTGAAACTCAGGCAACTCTTGATGGTAATCAGTACTTTAGGCAACACATATTTTTGACAAACCAGAACTATGTTTGACTTACTAAAAATTCTTTAGCATTGTGAAAGTGGCAGTATCTTAGAAGATCATGGAATGCAATGCTGGGTTTAAAGATCTCTCTGCTCTGAATAGACTCTTAAGGCAGAGTCATCAACTAGTCTTAACGCTCATCACACAGAATGCAAGGACTACTGAATATGCCCCCCAGTACCATAGCAGAACCTTTTTGTACCTCTTAATTTCAAAAGAGCATTTGTATCTTGTCCAGTGATTTGCTTATTGCATCCTCTATTTAGTTATTTCCATAGTAAAGAGGGACTGAATGTTCCTTAAGATAACTCAATAAAAGGTTTAAATTGCTTAGAAACCTAATAACTGACATTATTCCCATTGCCTCCGTGTTGCACAAGGCTGGCTTTCCCACCCTAACCTCTGCCTGTCCACCCTCCAGTGAAAATCATTTTTTCTGTTTTTTTTAGGTGGAAAAAACAACTTAATCCCTGGGCCTTGTACTTTTTATTGAACAAGACTGACAACAGTACTAGTTAATGGTGGAACTGAATTTTTCACATTTGACCCCTGCAGGCATTTTAACTAGTGAGTGGCAGCCTGACATCTGGGACACTGCTCCCTATGTCATGTAGTTAAAACCAACTCCCTGTGCAGTTCAGGGAGACCTGGATTGCAAACTGGACATTTGCAGTCACCTTGTTATAAGGAGAGGATGATACATAAAGGTTTCTCCAACTTTTCTTTGAATTTTATTTAGCCTTTTCTCTGTATCTACTTAATATAGTCCACATAAGATGTTTGTAAATACAAGTGGCACTTTTCGGGGTGGTATGAAACCTGTTAAAAGCCAGGAGTTTGTAGTATACATATTAGAAGCTGAATGTTAGACTGTTCCCCATTTACTACTGATACATACATACTATATTTGAAAATGAGAGCCTCTGTTTCTAGATTCTAAGGCCATGGACTATTTTAGGACAAATCTAGAGCTGCACTTAAGGATGACCAGCTAAGGGCACCTGATGCTTTATGTCATGAATATGTTTAGTCTCGGTTGTTTGAAAAGAGTTACCATGTTAAAGTTATTTGGGGTGCAGTTTGGTGACATACGTTATATTCATATCGACACTGACGCCAGGTGCTCCCCTTTCTGTGCAGAGCAGAGCCATTGTTGATATGTTATCCACTAAGGTGGCTGTCAAACCCCCATGGAGTGTGCCCAGCTTATTGGTATGTTCCTCTTCTACTTTGAGTTCACAAATCACTTTCCCAGGAGCAGCAGAGACAACAGTCACCTAAATGTAAAAGAAGAATTTTGAACACTATATTAGCTCCTCAAGAACTGAGTCATCCCAAAAAAGCTGATTCTGAAATTCTATTAAGTTACTAATCTCTATGATAAACACTAATCCTGTGTAAACTCTTTTTAAAGGAAAAAGAACATTTAGGGGAAACAGTAGTAGCCTTTATTAATCTCCACTCCTCTGGCATAAATCTTAACATTCCATCTGAGATTTTCAGCTTATGTACAACCACCTGAAAGCTCTTAATGTGTTAAACATTTTGCACTAACAAAGCCAGCTGGTCCCTGCAACCTGTTAACCCATTAGAGGTTTAATTAGGATGTCCTGAGTTTTGTGCACAGGGAATTAAAAAATATATATTTTTATTAAAATATAGCTAACATATAGTATCAGTTTCAGATGTACACTCAGTTATTCAACATTTATGTACATAAAGAAGTAATCACCATAAGTCCAGCAACCATCTGACACCATACTATGCTATCACAGTAATACTGATTATATTCCCTATGCTGTATGTACATCCCCATGACTTGTTTTATACCTGGAAATTTGAACCTCTTATTCCCCTTAACTCAGCCCCCCTTTTAAAAATGTTCAATTACAGTTGACATTCAATATTGTATTAATTTCAAGTGTATAGCAGAGTGGTTAGTAATTTATATAATTTAAGAAGTGATCCCTCTGACTAATACCCACCTGGCACTATCCAGTTATTACCATATTGACTATATTTTTGTGCTTTACATCTGTGACTTTTGTAATTACCAATTCGTATTTCTTAATCTCTTCCACCTTTTCTGCCCTGCCCTCAACCAACTCCCCATCTATTATCCCAATAAATCTAGTACTCATCTGACACCATACAGGTATTAGAATACTGACTATATTCCTTATGCTATAACCTACATCCCCATGACAACTGTGTAGCAACCAATTTGTACGTATTAATCTTCCCCTTTTTCACCCATCCCCAAACACCCTTCTATTTGGCAAACATCAAAATGTTCTCTGTATCTTGAGTTTATCTGTTTTATTTTGTTCTAGATTCCACTTATAAGTGAAATTATGACATGTGTCTTTCTCTGACTTCATACACTCAGCACAATACACTCTAGGTCCATCCATGTTGTTACTCTGTTTATGACTAATATTTCACTGTATATATGTGACACCTCTTTATTCACCCATTCAGGGATACCCAGGTTGCTTTCCCATCTTGGTATTGTAAATAATGCTGCACACTGAACATATGGATGCACACATCTCGAAATACAATTTTGGATAAATACCCAGAAGTGGGATTACTAGGCCCATTTTGTCTTATTATAATAGCCTTTTTTTTTTTTAAAGATTTTATTGTTTTTGACAGAGACAGAGAGACAGAGAGAAGGGGGAGGGCCCAGAGCAGTCTTCATAGTTGTACGTCATCAACTTTCAACATGGTTTTGTTCCACACAGGTGGGTGGGGGCCGCATAGGGCAGGAACTGGGCTGGTGGCCTCCGGTATGGGAGGCACGCCCCCTCGAGCCAGGTGCTGAACTGGGGGCCTCCTGCATGGGAAGCACAGCTCAGTTCAGCATATGGGTCCACATGGGCTGGGGCCAGGATTTGATCCCTGGTCCCTGGGGCTGCAAAGCGAGCGCTTAACCCGCTGAGCCATCCTGGCTTCCCCATATAGCCTTTGGCTTTTTTTAAACATTTTATTTTTTTGACATAAAGAGACAGACAGAGGCAGAGAGAGACAGAGAGAAGTGGGAGGGGCCAGAGCAGTCTCCGCAGTTGTACATCACCAGCTTTTCAACAGGGTTTCATTTCACACATGTGGGTGGGGGCCACGCAGGGTGGGAACTGGGCTGGGGGTCTCCTGCATGGGAGGCACGCCCCCTTGAACCAGGGGCGCCACTGAGGGGCAAGAACTGAACTGGGGACCTCCCACATGGGAAGCACACCCCATTTCTGCATATGGGTCCACACGGGCTGGAGCCAGGATTCAGTCCTTGTT